>JAUTBT010065326.1:0-12954 GCA_032361225.1 Lepetodrilus schrolli
TAGTTGTGTAGACGGAAGTTCAAGGACTCAATGCACGTTCTCTCTTCTGGTTTGTTAAAAATAAATAGTAAATAGATATTAGAATGCGAGGCGAGGCTGACCTAGACTGGTAGCACGTCTCCTTTACATTATTTGTTATTACTTTGTTGTTGATGTTAGATCTAGAATATATATAATATTTAAAAGATGTTTTTTTTGTGTCTTTAAAAAAAACCCACTATTCTATCACCGAACCCCTGTGTTGGAGACGGTCTCTCGGATGCGAGCACCGAGGCTATTATCCAAGCCTGGAGACGATGAGAGACCAGGCTCCGATTGTCTTAACTGTTTTAAATAATGACTTAAAAATTACGTTCTATAATGCTACTTTTATGAGAGAAATTGTTACAAATATTGTCAATTTACGCAATCTGAGAGATCCTGAAAGGCGTGTTCATGTTGGAAAGCTAGATATCGCTTGTACACCGATACAGCAGACTGCACGTTTTTCCCGTGCATATGTGAATAGTAACGCTTTCATTCAGACCAATTACACAACATCGCGTTTTGTCTGTGCCTGTATGGATATTAACGCTTGCATTCTCACGTGTTGTCCGTGTATATAGTATGTAGACTCGGCACCTGCATTAAGAATAGATTACACTAGTCATTCATCACAAACTTCATTAAGGGGTGTTTCTGCCTCATGAAACTTAAAGGAAATATTTGTATCGAGAAACATGAAGCATCGTTTCTTTAATTGATAGTCAAAACAATATTCATACAAATCTGTCATATATTTTATATTAGATGAGCCTTGTATATGTGTTTGAAAATAAGACAGTAAATAGTATAGCTTCCCAGAGTGCATGCATATTAATTTTACATCAAAACAAACTGCACCAGTTATCATGTTTATCTCTATAAACAACAATTAGGAAAAGTAATGTGGAATACAGAACGAAGCATTTCCATTTCCAATTCAAAATAATCATTCCGATTGTTCAGTGCAAAAACATTAATAATTTCTCGATAGGCTTGATAGCGCAGTCGGTAGCGTACATGGATTCATTCTATGCACAAGGCACATATACAAAATATCTCAAGTGAAAGTAGTTCCAAATTATTCCACTTTTACTGTGCTTTATATTCCCTCAGCCGTGCTTTACATACCGTGTAATGCTCCAAACTATAACTATCCGGATTTTATATGGATTTGGGGCATATAAAATCCGGCCGGCAAATAGCGAGCCATGATTTAATAGGATACTAGTACACGAGAGCATAGAAGTAGGTGCACTCCACATCGATAACACTCGATAAACTGTGCTTTCTATAAAATGCCAACCAGAAGGATCTACAGGTACATCTTGTGATCATATCTTAACTTTAACCCTGTTATTTATGGCATCAGAATTTCTCATGTTATCAGAGGAATTGTTATGCCAGGATGCTTGATTTGTATTGACTTTATATAATTGTTCGCTTACAACAATATAATAGTGTGCCATACCAATGATAGTTTGCTTTCGAGTTCAATATTTTGGTGTTGACTTAAAGGGCCACAGCTCTAAAATATATTTGCAAATAACTTCAGAAAATGTGAAATGGTTATACGAATCATATTACTATTACGAGCATGAGACAAACACACTGGGGGTGTAAAGTGAATCCTGACTAAATACACTGTGAGTATTGACAATTATAACGATTCTGGCCGTCCTGAAGGTTTCCGTAGAAGTGTAATGACAACATAGTGCGTGACAAACCATTTGTAAGCCACGTAATCGCGGACACCTACATTAGTAATATCAATACATGTGAGAATCTTTCATATATAGAAACATTGCAATACATGTACTTTTAAGTGAACCAATTAATAGTATCCAGTATTTACCAGGCACACATACAGTGTAAATCTCGACCTGAGTGTGTGCGTGACCTGGAACCGACGAAAAGCAACCCGTATGTAGCACTTTTGCTGAATTGAACATTACCGCGTATATTCAACTTGCATAATTTATAACATGGCCCCCGTTTGTCAGTTGTAACTACGATTGATTGTAAATAAAAACTTAGGGATCCATTTTAAGTGTATGTCCATTGCATGTAACGCTATAATACTTAAGAATCTGGTATGCTAAAGGCCATTATAGACTAGGCAATTCTTTTTATCGCCGCAACAGTATCGGTGATATATTTGTTACCTAGTGTATGGTGAGCAATCGTTTGTCTCCCATGCGCTGCGACCACGAAATTGAGATCGCCTTGAATAGGAACATATTATTTTCCGTATACGATCTCATTTAATGTATAGCAAAGTGTTGCGGAGACAAGTTTACCCTCAACTTATGGAAACATTGTTGCGGCGATAAAAATCGCCTAGTCTATAATGGCCATAAAAGTAACGCACCGATGACAGTGTTTTCTACAAACAGACATACACTTGTAGCAGGCCCCTAAAAGGTGACTTAAACTGTATTGAGCAACGGATTCCTGAACAGAAACAGAATTTCACTCAAGTAAAAAAAACATCGGCATACGAGGTAAAAATACAAGAGAAACATATGTTAGAGTCTGTTCAGAATTATCAGGACGATTTACATTAGTTCATAATACGGTAATATCACAAAACATTTACTTTATTTTGGAACACTTCCTCGTTTTGTGTCCTTTTATAATCTTGAAGAGAGCGTGATATTGAATCATATTTGGTCTTATTCGATAGGATATGCATGTACATACATCGTTTCTGGTTGAAAAGTAACATTTAAAAATGTACATGTAATGAAATTCATAGCCAGAATCTTGCTGATTACATATATTTATTTTACAGGTTCGTTCATGAGTGGAGATATAAAAATATTGTTCCAACTTTTAATATCTAACATCAAAATCAGACTAGTTTCCATATGCAATGCGGGCTCTTAAAAACATATCAGTAATTAATATATTACGTTATATAAGTATTTGCGAAAATAACTCGAGGGGAAGATATTAAGTTCAGATATGGACATAGACTTAATGGACTTCCGAGTTAATAAGGATTACCGATTACTGAGTGAATGAAATGCTTTGTCCAGCGACAGTATCGAGGGACTTATATTAATTTCATTAACAAAGATAATCTGCAAGAAACGAGGACATTAAGGTTATCGTTTTTATGCACCATATTCAAATTCAAATAAAACATTGTTTTTGAACCTATTATTCAAATTCAAAGACAACAGTATTTTTGCGAACCTTTTACCAGAATTCAAAGAAAACATTATTTTGTGAACATTTTATTCAAATTCAAAGTAAACAACATTTTTGAGAACACTTTATTCAAATTCAATGAAAACATTATTTTGTGAACATTTTATTCAAATTCAAAGTAAACAGCATTTTTGAGAACATTTTATTCAAATTCAATGAAAACATTATTTACAAACAGGATGTATTTACATTACAACAAAACGATTCTTGATTTAGTTCACAACCATTTCCCAATTAAAGTAAACTATTATGCATAGCTACTTTAAAATGTTATTCTAAAGGAGTAGTTATTTGCTCTTTCTAAGCGGACGTCTACTGAATGGTACACTGCATAGGAATAATAATAGAAACCTACCACAAAGGTTCACACAATGAAACCAAATAAACTCAAATAATAAAAATAGTGACAAAAACCATATTACAATCTGTACGATAATTATGTGTATGATAATGCATGACCCCGAGGTCTTACAGGACATAGTAAAACCGATGAATGAGGGTAGAGCAGAAGTAAGCCCGAGGGCATGCACGCTTTTACATATGTGTGCACATTTACATATGTGTTTAAATATACACACGTGTGTATACATGTTATGCAAACGCATTTACACACGTAAGCAAATTTACATCAGGAGTAAATTTGCATGCGGTCTGGAGGTCATGCGAATGTATTTTACACATGTGTACAGTTGCCTTGTATGTAAATGGTGTCATGCGAACGTATCGCAACAATACACACATGTGCTATTCAAATTTTGAAGGCTTTAAGGCGAACAAACATAGCTATAGCTGCTAGTTTTTGACCGAATTTGAGCTAATAATGTAAAGTACATTCACTTGACATACGAATCATCACATTTGTATCTTCAATTTTCTTTTTACCGCTCCACTGTAGGTTTAACATGATTGACGCCCATCGGCAATATATACTTAAGTGGAAAAGGGTATACCGATAGTTAATGTAGTTAATTTCCCTTTGACATTCGGAGTAATCGGAAATATATTAAATTTACACTGTCTACTAACTAATTATGAGGTATGGAAGTTCCTTGGGGTTGTTTGGAATGTTTGCATACCTAGTTTACTCACCCTGCTTAAGTGACATACGAACGTAATTTACTCACCCTGCTTAAGTGGCATGCGAACATATAGCAAATTTATTTTACGTACATATGTATATGTGCAACTTTACACTCCTAAGCAAAGGTTGTGCGTGCGAACAGGGTATTAGTGGCATATGTTGCGTAAGCTTTGAGGGAGAATGCACTAGAGAAACCATGTGCGTGAAGCGTGATGCAGTAAGTAGTATACTGACGGTTAGTGCTTAATTAAGCACTTAATCGTCCTTGCTTCCATTTCAATGGAGCTCAGACTTATTTCCATGTTAAAATATCCCTTTCCTCTAGCTTAACGATAAGAGAAGTCAAACAATGCCAAAGCTCTAGATATAGTTTCATAGAGCTCTCGTATATACTAAGAGACCACAGGGATCTCATATATATCGTGTTCACTGATCACTACGAGGTCGATTAGAGGATACAAACACCTCATGAATATAGAAACAATAACACGATCAATAAACTAGCCAATGTCATGCTAACTGTAGATTAAAGGTGGAACAAGTAGTATCAACTTTACTTTTGTATAAATGTTACTTTCGTGCTCTTCATTTCGTGCAAATGTACAATTGATAATTCATGAAACAATATATAACAATAGGCAGACAGGATTTGTTTGAACCACAGTACATATTTACTTTGCTACTAAAAGCATTGCTACAAGTCTGTTAAATAATATCGGCCATTTCATTACAGAGTTATTAATTAATGACAAAGTCTATCATACACGAAATTGACAGCTTACGCAAATCGATATCAACTAATGGCTCGCGCATCTCTCGAATGGAATGTCTATATAAACGACATGTCACGTAAATCTGGCAGACTGTGAAGAAGACTGTGTCATTGCAATGTTGAAGTACCTGTGTCTCACCATTCTGTTTCATCGGGCGATTGGTTTGTTCTTACCATCAGATACAATCTCCCGTAAGTACCAAGGATGCTATTCTGCCTGAAATATGTAACAGTAGTTTTCGTTAGTTTTGGGCTATTAATTGTATGGTATCAGCGAAGGACTGTATATACCAACAGATATATTAGAAAGAAAAGATGTGATTTTGAATTTCAGTCATATTTCAATGAAAAAAAGTTCATATGGCATTTATTTCGACTAAATGCACATTAAAAAAAAAAAAAATTATTATTCACAATCGAATTCTAAATATTTATAGTAGTATATCATATGTTAAAGATATTTATGTAGATGCATTTACCTCTGCCAGGTATTGCATTGATATTTTAACATGTATATCAATACATGATATTGAACATGCAGATGCGATCTTTACATACATGTAATAAGAAATCTTTTTTTTTAATGGGAAAGAAATACATCCAACGTATTGGACTAGGACTATGTCATAATAACATACATAATATTAGGGTACACAAGTTCAATGTGTAACAATCTGCAACATTCAAAGAGAAAGCAAATTGATTTCTATTCAATTCAATAAATATGAGAAATACTGTGGCAGTTTTATATTAAAAGTTTCCGTATTAATGCTCTTCTTTAAAACAAATGAGAAATGTGTCATCATAGAAAAGGGTTCGAACTCGGAGCCATTGCCAGGTCGCTAAGTTTGATGTGACTTTTGTATTAAAAGTAACAATATTATGTCAATCGATAAATCACTGATGATGTATATTTGTCAGTCTATTTGCCTCTCTGTCTGTGTGTCTCTTCTAACCTCTTACACTATTTCTTTCATTCTCTCCCCTCTCTCTGTGTGTATGTTCCTGTCTTTCCACTCCCCATTTCTTTCACTCTACACAGTCAAATCGACACATGCAGGCTTATGTAAGGAATGGATATGTTCACTGAACCGTTTGATAGCAATTCTGCAGAGCAGCATATTATATTGTCTATGCTTCTGAAAGGAACATGTATAAATAAGAAGACAAACATACAGATAAATAAGTGTAAGAATGGCTTCAAGAAAAGGTCGAGAAAGAGTTCGGGCTGAACAACTCACGCAAGGCGCGGCAAGGGTTGAAGACCATGATTGGCACACACAATACGAGACAATCTATTTCCGGTGAAGACGATCGCACTTACACAGAAGAACTGAATTCTTTCTACGTCAGGTTTGACGCTCATGACTATACCGGAGACTTGAAGAGCGCCCTGGACAGTCTCATCAGGTGATCGTGAACCAATATGCTTTAGTGTTGATAGCGGCACTAAGGGCACAGTTTTGAAATCATAGGCACAGTTGTGAAATCATGCTGTAGTCAGCTCTCAGCTAGCTTCTGTAGATTATGCTACCTCTCTGTGGACACTCATACCATTCCGACTTTATGGAAAACATCACAAATTGTTCCAGTTCAAAAGCAAATCCTACAGATTGAAATGATTACAGATCAGTTGCTCTTACTTCGATTGTCACGAAATGTTTCGAACGTATTATTATTGTACAGTATTTTCTAAGCGACGTTCGGCCACACCTAGACCCACTGCAATTTGCCTATAGAGCACGCCGAGGTCTAAAGGTCTACGGGCATCTTGAAACATCTCACAAGCAAATATTGTATTTATTGAGTTTTCATCAACATTTAACACTATCCAACCCCATCTCATTGTCAACAAGCTCGCCGATATGGGAGTATATTCCTCCTTAATATTATGGATCAGTGACTTTTTAACCAACAGAACCCAGTATGTGCGAGTGAATGGCACCGACTCATCACCGCTGACTTTGAACACAGGTGCACCTCAGGGTTGCGTAATGTTTCCATTTTTGTTCACCAAGTATACAAACGATTGCACTAGCCACGATCCGACGTGCTATATTGTTATATTTACTGCTGTTGCTGCACTGTACTCCTTATACAAGCGACCAACTTTAACTACAGATGTGTTATTAATACATTCACTTACTTTTGCAAAGATAATTTCCTTCAATTGAACATTACAAAGACCAAAGAATTGGTAATAGACGGAAGAAACAGGAATTGTTATAAATGATGACGCGCCGATGGAATTGTGCAGAAATATAAATATCTGGGAATAATAATCGACAATAAATTGAACTAGAATTCAAACACACAATCAGTGTACAACAAATGACAACAAAGGCAACATTTCAAGCGAAAACTCGGCCCATCATTATTATCTTCTTTTTAAAAAATAATTGTTTTGTTCAAAGTGTGTTAACTTTTGCTATTCAATGCTGGTATTGCTCCATGTCCATCACAAACAAATACAAATGAGTTAACATTGTTAATATTAGCCCTAACATTGCAAGAATATCGTTTGATAAGTTATCTGGTGTTTATGAAAAGCGTGTACTATCTCTTGCTTCTAAAATGGTTGATGACCCCACCCATATGTTAAATTCCGAGTATATACTTTTACCACCTGGCCGCCGTTTCACAACGACATCACAAATTTAGGCGCTCCTAACTTTATGACCCAGTTTATCACCTCCCAAGTTAGATGCCGATTTAAGAAGGGATACGACTTGTGACGTCGTCGTGAAACACTTGTTACGAGGTGACAACACTTAGGACTGGTTTAGGAGCTCCTAAATCGTTAGGAGGCCGTTGTGAAACGGGGGCCTGACCGCCGTTACCTTGTTCCAATGTTAATATCCAATCTGGCAAAACATTATTTTATTCCTACAAGCATTATCATTTTATATCGTTACTGTAACCGTTAAGTCGTTGTAAAATGATTTTTATGAAATGCCTCATGTTTACAACTGTATATAGCTACTTGTTTTATTACATGTTTACCTGTCCTATGTTGTTGTCTTGTCTTAAATGTGTATCGTGTCTATTTTATTTTATATGCAATTTATAATGCTCTGTATATTGATAGAATGCGCTGTCTGTAGAGTGGCAATGCAGTTATCATCCTTGGTCTTGTCAGTACAGGCCGGTGCTCGCAGGTTTTCTGCAACATTCAGCGCTACGGATGTTGCGGGTTTCCTCCTGCCCTAAACTGACTTGATATAAGTGAAAGAATCTTGAAAGCGACTTAAAACCCCAATGCAAAAATAAAAAATAAAAAATAAATAATGCTCTGTAAACAAACCAAATTTCTGTAAAGGTAATAAAGCTTTAGCTTTAACTTATCTCAATATACTATTTTGTGGTCTGAATCCAGTATATTAATCATCAGACATGGGTGTGTCTTAACCATTCACTGTAAATTATGAAACACTTAATTTCCTACAAGTGAATGGGCAAAACAGAGTATTTCCAATCTACTTAAATAATATCCATCTGGGTAAACACCGCGATCTACGATGACAATACATGAATGTCCTTCTGTGTTTACCATTTCATTAAGCTTGCTATGGTCTGGATTGCGGGACTAGAGGAACAGTTGCCGTTGACGACTGCAGTTGCCGTTGCATGTCTGGTTACCAGGGTCTATTGTGTGAACACGGTGAGCTCTTAGCCGAATTCTATGGTGGTAATGGTTACACTTGGCCGGGAAAACAATTAATTTGATAAACTATTCTTCTATATTCTCTGCGAAATAGCGTCCTTTATATACCCTTGCTAATAATGATTATCGCCACCTAAGTTAATTCCTAACCACTAAAGCTACGATTATATTAGATACCAGGCCCACGTTTCACAACGATATCCTAAATTTAGGAGCTCCTAACTTTATGACCCAGTTTATCACCTCCTAAGATAGATGCCGATTTAAGAAGGGATAAGACTTGTGACGTCGTCGTGAAACACTTGTTACGAGGTGACAACACTTAGGACTGGTTTAGGAGCTCCTAAATAGTTATGAGGCCGTTGTGAAACGGGGGCCTGGTGATGTCCAAGAGTTCGTTAAGTGGAGAATATGCACGTATATTTATTTACATTGCTGTTTAACGACCAGTCTGCCGAAATCAGCAATGCTGGAAGGCGACTGTAAAAACACCAAACATCAATCAATCAACGCACTTCTGCCATTATAGTAATGCATATTTTATAAATTCCAATTCTTACCATTTTGGACGCCATTTCAACATCCAGCAATCAATCCTTACTAATAACAAATCAGTATCCAACGATAGCAAGGTTCGAAATGCCACAAAAACATTTAATGTATTTACGAAATAATTATAATCTGAACAAAATGGTCGTATGTCTTTTTTTCCAGTAATCATGAAAAGTAATTAATATTAAATAATTTGGTGATGACAACCACTTTTAGCAAGCGTATATAATACAGGTGACAACTCAGGTAGTACTTTCACGCAGTTTCCCACTCAGAGTAAAGAAAATCCCAACTAATAGAAAAGAAAATTACAAAAGAAGGCATGATATAATAAATACAAAATTTATGTAGCGCCCTTTTCATGCGTATTTCCTGTTCAATAGCACTTTACAACATCAGATAAATATTCAGTTATAATGATCTACATGGCATTACATAAAATATTGTTTAATCATGCGAATTTTAAGCAAGCTTTTGAAGGATTACAGCTTAGTTGCATTCTGTAGATTTGCTGGTAATGAGTTCCAGAGCTTTGCAGAATTGTCTCTCGCCGAATTCACACCCTTCACTCTCGACTATTGTACGAACACATCGCATTGTGGTTTGGAAAAACCCAAAACAAACAAGCAAATTAAAAAATAATAAAAATACAAAAAGTAAAAATAAGAATGAAAAATAAATAATACAGTAAAGAACGAAAACGAAAACAAGCAAACAAAGGAACAAACAAGGAAGCAAACAAAGGAACACACACACACACACACACACACACACACACACACACACACACACATGCAAATAAACGAACAAGCAAACGAACGAACACACAAACAAACAAATATGATGATTGTCATTTTCACATGGTTTGATAAAAAGAAAACACAGACATGCAAAGACAAACAAAAAAACATCGTGATGATCGTTTCCACATGGGTTGGTAGAGAAAAAAGACAGACATGGTAAACTGGTTTCTTCTGTTTGTCTGCCGTGTAGAAGTGCACCACAGTTTCTGGCCGGGTGGGTCATACAGCCTCTTATCCACGGTGTTTGGATGTCCAGAAGCAGATGGCTATGGCTGGCATCGTGGCTTCATCAATCTGACTGCGTCCAGTACGGCTGGTCGACGTCAACGTGTCCCCGAACGTTTCCGTCTACTGGGGCCTTACCATCTGTACACCATCCAGCTGAATTTCTGCACAAGGGGAGCCGGGATTCAAAGTGGAAATGAGACATCGTCTTGGTCGCCAGGAAACTATTGCCTATTCAAAAGTAACGAGCATTCATGTCCACAAGGTAAATATGCATATTTGTGTTGTACTGCTATTGTTAGTGACTGAACATGTGGGGCGTCTTCGAAACCCCGTTCTCGAGTTGACTCGACACGAGAACGGGGTTTCGAACATAGAAAACAACACGCGAATGAGATAACACTCGGCACGCACTTAAGTGTTCGAAACCGGGAACACGAGATCACGGTTCTCAGGTAACTCGAGAACGGGGTTTCGAATACGCCCATGGAGCCTACAGTTAGTGACCAAGAAATATTCGCTTTATGTACGTTAATTTTCTCTTAGTTGTTTTTAATTACTATACATATATTTGTGTACAACAACTCAGTAACCAAAAATATTCGCTTACGGTATATATGAATGATAAGTGCGGAGGTTATGCTCGCAAGGATGTGACGAGTCTTTTGAGGTGGGCAATTGCGGGTAGTTGTTGGGATTTCTTTTAAACAGAAATAGGTTTATTTCCTGAGTAGCTTACATCAAACGCACACGGCAAACAAAAAACGTGTTTAGCTAATGAAAAACGTATTTCCTGTCATTTTGTTTGCCGTTTCCATTGAATGAAAACAGAAAATATTGTTTAGCTAAACGTGTCTTTATATTTTTGGGATTTTGGGATTATTTACAAATATACACGGTTATAATTAGAGAAAAAAAAGTGTAAAGAAAATCAAGATCACTGTTCGTGTAGACGCTAACTTCGCTTTCATTTTGACCAGTTATAGCGTACGAATACTAACAATAATTAATTGTAAGCATTTATATTAGGAGAATTTACGGATCATTTAAGAAATTCAAAATTATTATTAGGAAAATAATGTAAAATAATCAAGACTGAATAATGAACATATTTTATGAATCATATATCGTCAAATTGGTAATTTCTAAAATATATAATATGTAAATTATGTTAAAAAACGTATATTTATGTAATGAAAAGTTTCAAATTAATAGTAATTAAAACATTCTACAAAGTGTATTCTGCCTGTTAACACTAATATCATTTTCATATCATGGCATTAAAACATATGTTACGCATATTTCGTCAAAACTGATACTTTGAGATGTACCCTCACCATGTTCAAACTATATTCGTCAGCGACAAATCAAGATATGACTACGATATTAGTGTTACCAGATACAACCTACAATCACAATAATATAACACAGAGCTATAGAACCTTTTCTTTAGACATTTATGTGTTATCGAACATATTTAACGCATATTTTCTTAAAATTGGTATTTTGAGATGTAGCACCACCGTGTTCACCATGATTACGTCGTGAAATATGAAAATGGTAACACAATATTTGTGTTATCAGATAACCTATTCTAACCTAGAATATAACACAGAGCTATATGGAATCTTTTCCTTGTACAACTACATATTATATAATGTATTTTACGCATATTTTGTCAAAATTGGCATTTTGAGATGTACCTCCACCATGTTCAAACTAGTATACCTCAGTAACTAATCAATATATTAACACGGTATTGGGGTTACCAGATAGCCTACCTACACGTTGTAGAACATAATAAAGAACTAGTTTGAACAGTTTCATTAAACAAATATATGTTATAGAACATATTCTACGCATATTTCGTCAACAATAATATTTTTGAGATGCACCCCTACCATGTTCAGCGACTAATCACGATACGAACACAACATTTGTGTTACCATGACACTTGTAGAATATAATAATGTTACAAACATCATAGACATTAACGCATTCACATAAAATTCTAAAGCTGTAACCTATGTATTACAAATTACACGTTCTATACAGTACAGCAATAGCAATGTTGCCATCTTGAAATAAAATACATTACATAACGATACCAGCTTGTTAAAAAAAATCAACTAGAAAAAATATATTACAGCAAATCTCAAATTTGGCCTTACCGAAATTGTAATCGCTAATAAATATGCCACTTTGGCGGCCATCCCCATTCTTCTACACTTTTTTTCCTAATGATAATTTCGTATTTCTTAAGTGATCCACGAATCTTCAAAATATAAATACTTATAATTAATTATTGTTATTATTCGAATCCTATTATTGGTGAAAATGAAAGTGAATTTAGCGTCGACCCAAACTTCAACAGTGAATAAACAATTTAGTGGTCTAGGGGGTTCACTCTATCAAAAACATCAATTAATATATTTCAGCCGACCTCAATTCTGGTAGTACCCACATTTTAATAAAAAAAACGATAATTATTCGTTAAAATATGCCAAATTGGCGCCCATCTTAATTTTAAAAACTACTTAAAATTCTAATTATAATTTTGTATATTTTAAAATAATCACCCAGTGGGGGGGGGGGGGGGGGGGGGGGGGGGGGGGGGGGG
>JAUTBT010065337.1:0-14292 GCA_032361225.1 Lepetodrilus schrolli
CAGGGAGTTGAGAAGGAAATTGAGTGTACACAGATCCAGTGACCGGGGTAATAATGTAGCGCTATGAGCATGCTTTCAAGCGTGGATTTGGCGCAATATAAATGTTCACATTATTATTATTATTATTATTATTATTATGTATTGTACTATTTTTAACATTTGCGACTGTTTCTGTTTCCTGTTTACAGAGGCTTGGTGTATGATGGGAAGCGCAGCTTGCAGACTCGTGGCCTCGTTGTGCTGCTCATGTCGAAGGCTGCCGGCCCTGGGAAGCACATGTCAGATGACCTGTTGGAGAGGGATGAAGCCACAGGCATTTGTTCTAGGTAGTTGACAGTAATAATTTTAGAAATTTTAGTGTTGCAATACATGTACAGCTTTATTTCATCCATACATATTGCCATTGATTTAGTGGGGAGGACACAATGTGTACATTAGTTCTTGTCAAAGATGTTTCATGGTAAACATTTATATTTTTTTAAAGATTTAAAAAAGATTTTTTAAACATTTGGGAAAATTGGCACTTTAAAAAAAAAAGACATGTCTGACAAGGACTATATAAATCCTGACTTGAAAATGAAGCCGTTTGACTAATGAGTTCCACGACCTTTCAGACAGAGGTCTCTGGCAGAGATAACTGAAATGATCCACACAGCAAACCTCATCCACAAGGGCGTGGTGAACCTGTCTGACATCAACCCTGAGGAACACGGATCTGTCAAGGACATGGAGACTGGAAACAAGCTGGCCGTCCTCAGTGGAGACTTCCTATTGGCCAATGCTTCAACTGGCTTAGCGGAACTCGATAATACCAAGGTATTTTCTGGATTCAACAGTTCATATTTTGAGATAACAATATTCTCATTTGCCAAATCTTGCACAAATTGTGTTGATTTTATTGGGCAGTCTTAATAGTATGATCAAATATTCATCATCATGTATGGGTAAAAGATTCCCGTTACGATGTAAGCAATAAATCACTAACTCATTTTATGCTTACCTGTAAAAAATACTGGGATGGGTGAGTGTACATTTGAATGTCATCAGACTTAGTAAATGGTCCTGAATTCTAACCATCTCGAGGACTTCTAACCAACTTCAGGAACTTGACGGCAAAGTTCACAGTATTTTCTTTTCCAATGTGGTCTTGATAAAATGTGATTTCTGCACTCACAGTGCAGTAACAAACCTTGGTTCACATATTAACAAAATAATCTGGAGAGTGGATCTAAGCTCAAACACAGAATCTATTATCTTTCTTTTGTTCAGGTTGTTGAAATAATTTCCAGCGCAATAGGCAACTTGATGGAAGCCGAGTTCACAGGGCTTCAAGACAGAAACGGCAAACCAGTCTTGCCTCAGTCTGTAGGCTTCTCCGATTGGCTGCAGCAAACATTCCTGTCATCTGGCTGTCTGTTGGCCAAGAGTTGTCAGGCAACACTGGAATTGGTTGGTCACGGTGAGGAAATTCAGAAGCAGGCATTTGAATTTGGGGTCAACATGGCTTATGCACAACAGGTAGGACTCGATCTTTAGAATTGGGATTATTTTTTAACTATTAAAATAATACAGTCCATGTTATAGCTGGCTGGTAATCGTTATAAATTTATTGACGAGTATGTAGTTCTTTAACCCTCTCTCTGCTGGATTATACACAAGCACTGATCTTTAGGGCATCTCCGGTTGTCTCCAGCAGGGCCCTGTGACTCAGAACAGTTGTAGATACAATTGATTACAAGTCAAATTTTAGGGGCCTGCTATGTACAAGTGTTAGTCCATTGTATGAAACCCTTTTTATCATCTGATGGACATTAAGAGAGGTTTCTCAAACGTACCTTTACGGTCACCATTACCTGTAGCTTATTGGTATCAGTAATGGTAATGGTTGTTCATCAAATTTGTTTCGCAAATGTTGACTCTAGTGGTATTACTGATAGAAGGCAAGTTAGGAAATATTATTTTGTTTCTTGGTTCAATGTATCTATCAAAAAAATAATATTGGCTGCATAAAAAATTTAAAATAAAGAAACAACCAATGTGCATGCATATAAAATAAGATAGCATTTATTCAGATTTTACCAAATTACCTTGAAATATCCAGTATTAAGAATGCCATTCAAGTAAGTTTATGAGAACAAGGAAATATACAGATATTTCCTGTATCATGCTAATTTGCCTGACTGATAACTATTTTCACATGTCATTTTCATGTGACGTCATACTACTATTTATTTATAAATGCACTGTATATAAATAGTAAACAAGATGACAATTATGATTGGAAACTATATGATAATCAACAGGATTTAATATATTCACAATTTGTAATAAAAAAGTTGTTCTTTTTCCTTTGGTGTATTTATCAATGAGTGAAGTAACTTTAAAATGTCAATTCACATGTTGGTGTTTTCTTCTTATAGAGAAGTATTTAAGCTTGACATTAGCTGAAGCTCATCTAATACAAAGATTATCCCTAAGTGCAGGATATTGACCATATCTAAAAATACTCCGTTAATAATCTCTATTTATTGCTGCAATACTTGAAAATCGGGCCCCCAAGATTAAGAAATTTCTTTATGTAATTTCATGCTCAAGCTAAAATTATATATGGGGATTTGTGAGTAAATTGTTGTTGACCATGAAAACGTACTTTAAAAGGTTTCATAACCTCGGGGCTAAAACAATTGTAGTTATAACAGTGTTTTGTGCAAACAGACTTACACATTTGACTTAAAAATAAATTGCAGCTACAAGTGTTCTGTGCAATGGAGCCAAGGATTGCAATTCCACAGAAGAATTGCAGTGCTACTTGTCACAGCTTGTTCTACATGTTAGTGGTGTATATAGGGAGATATCTCGTAGCACCATCGTCGCAAATGGGTGACAGATTCCCGCAGCGACGTGAAACTCCATAATCACTCACTCGTAGCACCATGATTGTTCTGTGGAACGTATTAGAATTGTATTCTCACACGGTTATGCTTGGTTTTGTTTGCAGCTGAATGAAGACATGAAGCCATTTACTCGTCCGGATGAATTCCTCGAGCAGTTCAGTTCAGTCTCCGCTCCAGTCATCCAGTTTGCAGAAACACACGGAGTTGCCTCCCTTCAGCCTCTCACTTCTGCAACTGTTTCATCCAGAGAAATACAAAAGGTTATTATTGGGCGAATACGACCCAACAACTATATTATTTGCTGATAGTTCTTTCAACTATTTACATGGAATATATATTCATTATTATTTTAATTTTTCTCCATCAGATGGGAAAATGACGTTTTTTATTTTCTAATTTTTATTAACCTCCTGCCTGCTGGAGTCAGTGTGGATATGGAGTTTAGGGTTGCTGAGGTAATATTTCACCTATTTGTCATGATATATTCTAGCAGGAAGGAGATTAAATATTGCCGAAAAGATATTTAATTTTATTTTTTTTAATTTTATTTTTTTAAATACAAAATTCACAAGAGATTTTTAGCTATCGATCCATTCAATGTTTCAGATTATTTCCCAGATCAGCTCGTCATCTGTGTTACACGAGTGTCGTGCAAAGTGTACTGACTATGGACGTAAAGCTATCCAGGCGTTGGATGTGTTTCCACCCTCTGACGCTCGACTGGCTCTCGTCAACATTGTTCAGGCCATCATGGAGTAAGACAGTGGCCATTTTCGATTGTGTCAGGTTTCCTTGAAAAGTTGTCTGTGATAGCTGAATGAATCGGGCATGGCAACAGATAATCGTGACTTCAGCGGAACACATGCCCGGGGTCTGGGGGCTTCTGTCCCCAAGCCACGTTCATGGCAAATACATTGACTACTGGACAAAATAATTTTCAGATTTCCGTAGATCTACAGAAAATTGCCATGCCTGATGAATAATTTGATTTGTGTTTCATTGTTCATTTGCATGGATTTGTTTATTTTTTTAATTTTGCAGATATTTTTGTAAACATATTGCAGGAAAATGTGTCAAGAAGTGTCAGAATATATTTTTCCAGTTATTGCCATGTGTAGTAAATCTATGCACATTTCTGCTGTGTGCAGGGTATGGAGAGAAAGACTCAAATTCTGTATGCTTGTACTTAACTGTCGATGCACAGTGAAGTCACTTGGCATCTATGTGGTCAAGAAGAATGTACATATATAATCAACATTTTGTCCATTTTAAACAATTGTTCCCACATTCTCCCAAATAATATACTTTAAAATACTTCCCAAAATGAAAAGAATATTTAGAAATATTACTTTGGAGATAAACCTTTTTCAGTGTTATTTTATCTTTTCTTGTAGCCGTAATCCTTTGTAATGGTTCATGATTAGGTGCAGTATCAACTGACAGTATTTATTCTATAGACACAAATGTCCTGAGTTTGTACCCACCAAGGGAAATGTTTGTGGAAGTTGCCTTTCCTACACTATCCTGATAGGCAGTGCTGTTGCAGGGCAGTTATCATCCTTGGTTCATTGGTACCATCCAATGTGCACCAGCTTACTGCAAGAGATGTTGCAGGTTTAAATATTCATTTTCATATAACGGGGGAGCTTGAATCCATATATGGGTGCCATCTATCACACCAACAACTCTGTAAAAATTATTTTCTTCTGTCCTTGTTAATGCTTTTTCTAAATCTCACTATTTTTTTGGACTGCTTCATCTCTTTGTTAATCGTATAGGTCACTCTTACATCAACCAACATTTCTACATTTAGCATCCAAGAGAAAGTTCCCTGTGGGATAACCACTGTCTCCAAGCAGTTTTCAGTGTGTTTTTGGTAAATGTCATTTGGCAACACTAGAAACCAGATAAACAGACTACAATTTAAAAAAAATATTCTTCTCTCCTTGAAATCCATTTTAATTCCTTTTCTATATCTTAATATTTTTACTGCTTCAACGTATCTGTCGCCCCTTTCATCAACCAAAATGAATACGTTTAGAATCCAACAGAAATCTCCCAGAAGAACTAATGAATGCAACACTCTTTCTCTTTTTCTTGTCCTTGAAAGTAATTTCAATGCTTTTTCCATATCTCTGTATTTTATCTGCTTCAACTATTTGTTAATCTTGTATGTTACTTACAATTTACATTAACCAATACTTTACAAGCTTAGAATCGAACAGAAATCTTCCACGTCCTTCTTGGCTTCTTGAAATCCAATGCCTTTTCCAAGTCTCAGTATTATAACTGCTTCTACAATTTGTTAATCTTGTGTATTGTAACAATCCCCACATATTGGGGTGTACAGGTACATGTGTGTGTATGTCAAATCCCATCCAGGACACGAGAATTATAACACCCCTAGAATGATAGTAGACAAACTGGACCAAGTCAGAATATAAGAAAAATAAGTCAATTTCTTTTTCATCAACCAGTCTCGAGTCACAATAATTAACACATTGTAGTTGATAGGTCAGGTATGTCAGGAAGCCCATTAATTACTAGTTTCCCCACTATTGAGGCTCTCTGTGATTCCAAATGAATCAAATAATATAGGATACTTTTACTTATGTAATATTAGCACTATTTGCCTTGAATAAATATTGAAATGTAATTTTATCACTATTTGCCTTAAATAAATATTGATAAATTATTACATATTTACTAGAGATAATTCCTAAATGATTTTGTAATCTTATCACTATTTGCCTTGAATAAATAGTGAAAGTTAATTCTATCACTATATGCCTTGAATAAATAGTGATAAATTATTAAAATATTTACCAGATGTTATTCCAAATAATTTTGGTCAATGGTCTAATAGTAAGAATTTAGTTTAGAATTTGTTCCTAAATATTGATGACACTGTCTCTAGTTTGCACCACAGAACCTTCCTAGGACCAACATGCTGGTCCCTCAGCCAATCAGCATGAAGCTGTATGACGTGGGGCTCACAAAGTTACAATATGCAAAGTTTGAATATCATAACACATTATAGTAGCAAATGATCACGTTTTCTGAGTTTGCTAAAAAGTGTCTGAATGTATTCTCCTTTACGAAGACAGCATAACATCTTCCAATTAATGTAACTACATGAAACGGACAACGCATTGTAGAAGCAGTGATAACACCCATATCATGATACCTCGCTGTCACTTGGACTACTTTCCCGTAAGTAGATCTACCGTAATCAAGATTAACAATATTAACTAAGACATTACACATTGTCCTCAACTTGTCCGATTTGTGCGAATTTATCCTAAAATAGAATGCACAAAGTTTTGCTGCAATTAGATTTAAACTCTTAAAACAGTAGACCAAAGTGTGTTTGAAGTGAGGCCTACACGAATAAAAGATTACCTCGGCTAGACTAGGCTTGGTGCAAGATGGTACCATTACAAGTTGTGCTCAACTTGTCTGAATTGAGCAAATTTATTCTAAATTCTAATGCAACAAGTTTTATTTCAATCCGATTCAAACTGATGAAATGCACACCAAAGTGTTTGGCCCTGTGTAGACCCTGTTAGAATCATGACGATTTATGACTATAGATCTAGCATTAAAAAGAATGCTCAATTTCAAATATGCGGTAACTATACAAGTTGTTCTCAACTTGTCCGATTTGTCACCAAGTTTAGTTTCAATCGGAGTAAAACAGGAAACAGTAAACCAAAATATATTTGTAAATACTGCATTGTTTACCACATAATTTGACAGATCTTGTACAAGCTAACCCCTGTGACTTCATGCAAGTGACATAACGTAAATGCGAGTAGAACGCCATCATAGCTAATCGAGGGTGTCTTTGTTGTTACTCATCCAATATAATCATTCACAACACATTTACTAGCCTGACATGTCCTACATCACGAAAATAGGTGTCAATTACGTAATGTAAACATTAGGTAACATCATCACAAATGTACACGCATAATACTCTTCATAGCCGGATTTCCACTGAAAAACTAAATTAACAGTATTTACTCTGACTACTGGTGCATTGCAATATCAAAGAACATGTTAATATTGAACAGATTAACTCATAATTAATCATTGAACTGATTGACCCATGACGGTCATTACATTGTCACTATTATAATTTACATCAACTGATATTTTACAAGCTTTCTAACAGAAATCTCCCACGGAGAACTGAAGTTGACTTCTTTCCACATTCTCTTGCAGGTTTCTATCCTTCTTGAAATCCTTTTACTTTTCCAAATCTCAGTATTTTTACTTCTTCAAATGTATATACTTACAATCCAACAAATCTCTTGCAGAGAGCCGAGTTTGACAGCAACATTCTTTCTCTTTTCTTCTTTCCTTGAAATCAGTTCACTTGCCTTTTCCAAATGTCAGTATTTTATCTGCTTCCACTATCTGTTAATCGTAGTGTCAGAGAGGTTTTGCAACACTACGGTTGCCATTATGGATACAGCAACATCATCAGCTTGTGTGCGGTCTGTGACATCAGAGATTCATCCGATGGGTAGTTTCGCGTTTCTGACTGCAATCTAGCCTGCTACACTAATCAGTGTTTCAGACTGTACACTGGCTTATGTAAGGATCTGCATTAGCAAATTAATTCAAAGATAAGAAACACAAATACAACATACCTAAATCTGGTAAAACACACACACACACACACACACACACACACACACACACACACACACACACAAACATGTACAGCTTAACACACAAATATAGCAATTAATATAAGTATTGACAGCATTGGTTTACTTTAAACATTAATGTATTTAATATTTAATAATACAATGCATTGTAAATTACATCAATAAAACAACTTATGAACTTGTGCTACATTATACTATATATATATATATGTTGTGATTTCCGATTTCGTCACGTATGGGTGAAAGATTCTCGCTGTGACGTAAAACAATAATTCACTGCACTCATTCCCGAATTGGTTCTCACTTAATAGTTCTCTGCTTTTGGGTCGGTTGAGTGTACATTACGTGGGGATTAATATCAACCGTCTTTCATTTGCTACATACTCAGTTATATCTGGATTCGGGTCATATTCCGGAAACACCCCAAGTGTCCCCAAAATCGTCCGAAATTCACAACATATATAATAATGATATATTCATTCATGCTTTACACACATTTATACATACGCGGGGTAATAAATAATAAGGCCTTTATGTTAAAACCAAGTTAAGATATGATGTATTGTGCTATATCTATGTCAACTGACCTTCAAACTATAGGTATTGGAACTTAATATTACATATATCAACATCCATTCCCAGTAGTTAGGAAAAACTATACCTGAACTTGTACTGCAACACTATAACTGCAAACTCTATTGTGTTCACTGTTTGAAATAGGTGTACGGAAACGGGCTTCGTTAATACGGATTAAATGTTGCCAGTTCGCACGGCATATAATTCAATGACATAACGGTGCCCTGGCCATCGTAACATAATAATTATTGTTATGCCAGTTTCACGTCGCTTTAGAAACAGCTTCGTTAAATTGGTTTTACACTGGTTTAAAATAACATCCGCGTGAACCGTTTATTCGTTTTAAGACCTAAGACAGTTTGAAGACGGTTTAAAGCACTCGGTTTATAGCTGATGCACCTTCAAACTATGTTGAGATACTGACGAAACTAACCGAAGTAATACCTGATGTATGTGGACCTTAACGTGGACCTTATATATTGTATTAAAAATTTTTTTGACCACCCGAGCCAAAGTTATCACTGAAAAATACGTAAACCAGGGAGTCAAATAACTATGGCTTTACTTGTAAAGTCACTTAGTAGACAATGTTTTGCAGGGTACATGGATCATTCAGGTACACCAACCAGTTAAAAACAGTTCTACGGTTCCTTCGTATCTGCTGAACATGGCATGCTTTTGTGAGCTGTTTGTTTGGATTTGTTCACAGCCACTCTTAGTCTTAAGTTCTTAAGGAATAATAGTGCAAGGGATGTATCTCTTTTATTTTACTGTATCGACATCATTCAGTAATCTATTTTATTTTTCCTATATCAACATTATACTGTAAATGTTACAAGGTTTAAAATTTATAAATGAACATGAACTATATGTAAATGCAAAATATATCACTTAGCAACGTTGATGTAGGTTCGTCAACATGCATTGGAAAACTATAAAGTACATCAAATTTATTTGTTATATATCGTGGATACTGTAATAAAAAAAATATGCTATGACCTTGCTTTTCACAATGTGGTCCCCAAAATGTCAGTTTTCCCAAAACCAGTAGGTAAAAGTGCCATTACATTCTGGTGGTTTAATAGTTCGGTGATAGTTTATAATTGCTCTTCTTTTAAACACATCTGAAAGTATTGTCCCCATTCGTTTACATTCGTAACATCGGATGATTCCATGTGCCCCAGTGTCTTTGTGGCCATTTCTGCTGTAGTCCATAGCAACCTGGTAAATCACACTGTATGACATAATCACCCGCACCTGTAGGAATGATTATGTCACTAGCTACTTCCAAAATATATTTCCAAAATGCAGTATTGGATTGTCTCTTTGGACTGTGTACAGAGTAGTATAACAACAATTCTTCAACTGTAGTTCAATAATAATGATGGCAGTCTCAATAATTCAATCTAATAATTATGCCATTGTCTCTCTTTAACATAATTTTTTCATCTAATCTATCATATCACTCTATGTCTCATTGGTAAACACTGACATCAGGCATGTTTGTATTCTTATTCCTTTTCTCTCTTTCTAATGCTCTCACTCGGATATCAAATACAGACTCACCCACATGCACACGCACACACACACACACACATATGTAACAATAACTTGGACAATGCAAATTTCTATTTCGATACTTCTAAAACATACTCGAATAATCTAGATTTTATCAGCAAACTGCTGACATCTTCAGGATATTGAAATAAGTAAGAAAGTAAAATTAATGATGTATTTTTCTTTTAATAGAATAGACCTTTTGCCCTTCGTTCAACAGTTCTAATATATATTCACGACACACAAAACAGTTTTAAAATGCAAGTTGATAGGTAATTTTATCATCTAATGGAAAGTTGAATATGCACATTATTTACACTGTTTTGGGCATTTTGTTTCTAAAAATATTTCTGATTTTACCATATATTATGTGCAAACATGTAAAATAACATTTTGCCTTGAAATAACCAGTAATGAGAATGCAATTCAAGTAAGTTTAAGAGAACAAGCAAGTATACAGATATTTCGTGTATCATGCTACTTTGCCTGACTAATAACTGCAAATTAGGGAGCTCTGATGTGATGTCATGAGGTCTGACGTCGTACTACTATTTATAGATGCTACTATATGGAATTACAATTACAATCTGAAACTAGACGTGCTAATCAAGGGCATTTAATATATGATTACAATTTGTAATAATAATTATTCTTAAAGTTGTTTCTTTTCCTTTGGTGTATTTATCAATGAGTGAAGTGGTTTATAATTTACTGACCTGCATGTATTCCTACGTGTTACTATTATATGTCGATTTACACGTTGATGTTTTCTTCTAATAGAGAAATATTTAAGCTTGACATTAGATGATAAAGAAATTATTAACCATAAAGCTCGCCTAATACAAAGATTTTCCCTGTGCAGGCTAAAGACGATATCTAAAGACACTTGGTCAATAATCTCTATATATGAAAAAATATTAATGAGATATCTTCTTAAATTTAGAAAAGGCTTTTCACCCTTTATTAGGGATATTTAGTTCTACAGTTCACCTTAATATTGTATAGTGCATTATACATTTAACATTTAATTCATCATATTCATTGTAGGTCAGTAACAGTTCATCTTAACATATTTAATGTACTATCGCTGGAAATAATCTATAGTTCAAGTTACTATTGATGTATTGCTATTGGACCACTCACAATCGCGATATATCGATAGTTCGACATATTCAACCTATTATTACACCCCTAATATATATATATACACATCTTAATAGTCACACATCTTAATAGTCACTAGTCCAAGTTTCATGTTTTACTGTTCTGCCGCGGCGTCACGAAGTGGTGACATCACAATGGGTACTGTCTGTCTCTTATGTGGTCCAGATTGTGCAGGTGGGTTGCGTCATTTAGAAATGAGTTCATTACGCCTGTTTCACGAGTTAGCTACCATTGTCTTTAACACTTCCCATTGTCTTTAACACTTTAGCAGCCCACAGGTAGAAACATTATGATCAGAGTGTAATCTATAGTTTGGCAGTGATGAAGTCTATAGCTTAGTTTATTGTTAGTTAACTTAGTTACGCATTTTCGTACAATAACAATAACATAATACGGTTGATCTACATATCCTCTACATGTGAATATTATAAATATTGTATTGTTGAACAGATACCTAGGCTAGCAGCTACACTATTTTAATACAGTCACAGTATATAGATGTATATATAGATGGATAGTGTGTTTTATTAACGAGTGCAATGTTTTTCAAAGTTGTGTTTATACAATTTGGACATATAGTAGCTATTTCTAATATTTAACCTATCAAATGTGTATCACGAACTTGAAGGATATGGCAGAATATTGACTCTTAATTACCACTGCCATTTCACTCATTCATAGGCCCCCAATCCTTTACTGACCCTAGTAATGATGTAGTTACTATGTGTCACATATGCAAATTCTTCCACTAGATCTAATGCGTCCTCATGTGAGGTCACGTACAAACGTTATGGACTGGAGCCCAGGTTTCCATTTTGAATTTCCCGCTGCAGAGATATTCCCACACTCCTTTTCGCAAATTCTTCCACAAGATCCAACTCGTCATCGTGTTAGGTCAGGTACCCACAATATGAACTGGTGCAGCACATAAACAAACCCTCCCAGGCTTCCATTTTGAATTTCCCGCTGCAGAGATATTCCCACACTCCTTATGAATATTCATTATGACATCAGGAGCCAAGACTTGTGGTCTCTTATGAATATTCAGTAGATACAACATCATACTCATTGTGACGTTATGCTTATTGTTCAACCCTCACTCACCCATTACGGTTTACTCTTAGCCATGCCATTACATAAGATAAGGTAAGGTCATTGTGTATAGGTTGTAAACTTATACTGGTTAGCGACATATTATTGCCTAAAATATAAATGTTTTCCTGGATATTTTCTTGGATATTTTTCTTAATGTAAACATCAACATCGTTATACTTACTATAGCCCATGTATTGTCATAATATGACGTGGTATATTCAATGTTATCTGCTCCACTTCGGTTATAGCACGAGCGGTGGCAAATAATAAGGTCAAAATAGACCTTTCTATAATGCAACTGATAGTACCAGTTATTGCCCCCCATAAAACAAGATGAGATGCATACTTTTCTGGTGAAATAATTCTATTTTAAATTGGTATTTACGAATATATAAACCATAACTAATGCATATAGATGTAAAAAATAAATGTATATCATGAAAATTCTCGTTTAATTTTTCCTAATGTTGTATTTTTTGCCATTTTGAAGTTATCACAATGACAAACAAAGAGATAATAGAGCTATTTTGGTACATCGTGTAGAAATCACGAAATGCTGTACACATTAAGGGAAATTGTGCTATGCCCTAGCTACATGAAAGGATATTATCATGGCAGGCAAACAAATATTAACAATTTATATATTATTTAGTCACATGGTCAATCCCCCGATATGTCATTTTTACTGTTATGCAAGTTTTTAAGATATTTGGTAATTATTTGAAAGACAAATACAATTATTGTTACAATTATCCTCAATGTAATATGGTTATTAGTAGATGTTCTTTATATAAAATATCCACAATCCAAATCAATTATGAATGCGGAAGCGATAATTGGAACTGGGCGATAATAGGTCGCTAACCAATATATATATAATAATAATAATTATACACCTATTTGCCATAACTTTAAAGTTTCATGCCAATTCGCGAATTTAAAAAAATCTAGTGTACAGTTAATATTATATCTTGAAAACAAATGCTCAACAGATCATCTTCCTCCATGTTTCATAAATAATAATAATAATGATAATTATATATAATAATAATAATAATTACTTGTACTTGTAAAGTTTATAGATATAGAGAGAGAGAGGATATTTCATATGTCTAGTGAAATAGCATGTATCTTTCATCAAATAACGTAGGAAAGGAGCTATACATGCTATTTAACTAAACACATGAAATATCCAATTTATGATATACTTTTACTATATAATTGTCAACAAAACTTTGAATAGAAAACTGGACAATGTAAGCTGATGTCATGAGCTGTTATCATGACGTGTCATAACAGATTATCAAATGTTTTAAAATAAAATGGTGACCCTAACGACGAGCTATCATTCAATAGTTTTAACGACAAATAGAAGTCAAAAGAGAATATATTAAATTAATCAACATTGTAAATGTTTAATGTGGTGTATCAAATTAATAAAATAATTGTACGATGAGCTGATGAAAGTGGCAGTCGGGATCGTGGTTCACAGCAGGTTCAGTAGTACCGGAAGGTGGTCTCTTCACTGCAGTTATGATAACACTTTTCTCAGATTGAGAAATCTCAGTCTTTCACTGCTAAGTTAATAATACATATACATATATATATAAAAATACAATCCAGTAAAACAAGTCCCTGTTCTTCCTAGCTTACAGCCTTATATATAAACATATATAAAAACAGTAATAACTCCCAGGTCATATAAAAACACATTAATAACTCCTAGGTCATATAAAAACAGTAATAACTCCTAGGTCATATAAAAACAGTAATAACTACAGTAATAACTCCCAGGTCATATAAAAACACAGTAATAACTCCCATGTCATAGAAATAATACAAAGAGTTGAACTAGAAAGTAATGTTTTTAGCTAACGTTTTGAGCATTCACCTACAGCAGGTACTTGCCTCATCAGGCCAATAAATAACAGATTAATATAAATGAAAGTTCATAGTAACGTGACATCATACATAATAGACTGTTAAGACGTCATAATATACATATTATTTGTATTAGTGTGTTACCTTTGCATTCAATTTGGGCACACATTTCTATATAAAATGCAATTCTTTTTGTAGTAATGTACAATGTATTTTCATCATCAAAATTGAGTTTGTGTAACGGGAAAACAGAAAAATTACTGTTTCAAAACGACGCCTCCTCATTGACTGTCTGATACGTGTAAACACATTATTTGGCAGTCTTCGCCATTGTTCCTGCAAAGCAGCACCAAGAGCCTGCAAATTCTAGGGTTGGTGTCTGAGAGTTCGCAGACGTCTACCAAGAGCATCCCAGATGTGCTCGATGGGATTGAGATCTGGTGACC
>JAUTBT010065348.1:0-14291 GCA_032361225.1 Lepetodrilus schrolli
CTATAGGAAATTCAAATAAAATAGTTAAAAGGGGTGTAATTTTATTCAGAAGTAGGGCGCTTGTTTAGCCTCTGGACAGAATTTCGTCCGCATATATGGCGAATAATCGTCCTACCCCCCTCGGACGGTTTTTTGTCTGTGTTCTGGACTGTATACAGTTCATATACAGTTCAACCAATCCAAATTATACAAAATAAGCACAAACTAGAAATATGGCCTCGTATCATTACGGCCATTCTTATGGTTTTGACCAGATAATTATCACTAGTCACATTATGACAGACCGTGACATTTTAAAAGTATTTCACAACATTTCCCTATTACCAATTTTTAAAATGATACACTTCTAAAGCAGGGAAGGGAAATTAAAGTGGCAAGATCATTTTTGAGAGACTTTGGATGCAATATTTAATATTTCTTAAATATATTATTATTTAACTAGGGAAAAATATGATATAAAAAAACACGCATAAACATCATGAGGTGGTATCGACAATGCAAAAAAAAATTAGTTAATCTCCCAAAGTCTATTCAAAATATAACAATAGTGCTTTGTTCTAAACATAGACTATATGTGCAATGCAATCACAAGCGCTGGTAGTATAAATATTGGGCAGTTGTGGTTGCCTGCAGCATGAAAAAGGTTAACATAATTGAACAAGTAAACTCAAATGATCATATTACTAAAAAAAATAAACAAAAAGAACAATTAAAGCACACCCACAGATAAGCACAAACAAAATAATAAATTGACAAAGTATTAATGATTTAAGTTTGAAACAGGAAGCAGCATCTGATTCAACAATTCAGTAACAACAACTCTAGTAATACTACAAGCTTCGGTAGTTTAGTATAATATAACCAGGATGTGAAATAAATCTTAAAAACCAGAGACCAAATTCCGTTTGATTAAGTATAAACATATAGACCAAAAGATGAATATATATCATAGATTTTACCATAAGCAACAAAGTAGCCAGTAGTGTTAACACTAGGACATTATCCACCACCATAAAGATGAGATTAACACAATAAGTCAACACTAACAGCAACCGGCCAGTACTTGCGTAACCTAGATCTCCATAATTTGACCTTGTAACTCACTCAATCCCACACACTTAAAAAAACAAAGCATGTTACATTCTGCATTTTAAAAAAATAAACTTTTAACACATACCTCGCTGCAGTGTACTATCTTGAATGTTTAGAATTCATTGGGATGCACGAGTATTGCTGGTGTATTGTTTGAGTATTGTTGGGATATTCAGAATGGATTGTGTATACATGTCTCTTGGCATGCTTACATATCCGCACACAGGCAGCATACACATACAATAATGGACTGGTAATCAGCTGCAAGATTAAATAATATCCCTATTCTATCTGGTGCAAAATCCACTTGCAACTACACTTCTTCCTTGAATATAAATATTTCAAATAATACCATACTTGTTGATCAAATCAGTATACTACAATAAGATGAATGACACCTATATATAGTTCAAAGCTGGTGCATTATTTAGATATTCAGCCAGGATAGCAAATTAATAATTCAATTAATCCGGAACAAGCATTGCTGAAATTTTTTATGCAACATCAGTATTTTTAACATTCCGTAGTAAAGTACAACAGATGTAAGCCTAGTACTGCATATTCTATTAAACCTACAGCAAAGTGTAACTTTAACCATATTAGCATACACCAGAATATTATATTACAGCTACACACTGTGACCTCTGTAGTTGCTTTGATGGATAACATGGTTAAAAGGGCCAATATTAGCTTTTCTTTCAAATGATAAATTTTGGACATCATTATGTCATGATTTGTAATTAATACCCTGAAAATTAAGACATGTGATGACGACATCATGATTCAGCACAGTAAAGCAGGATGGCTTGGTCACATTACACATGCTCAGTGAATGAGATCAATATATGTGTGCTGGGTATCATTGATGGTTATGTCAATTACATGTACACAAACACTCCTTGTTCTACAGACCAGACTGTATCAGGAATATACCAGACTTTACCAGGAATGTACATGTATGCAAACACTCCTAGATCTACAGACAACACTGTACCAGGAATGTACATGCATACAAACACTCCTAGTTCTACAGACCAGATTTTACCTGGAATGTACCAGCCTTTACTTGGAATGTACTAGACCAGAGTTTACCAGGAATGTAAATGTACATAAGCACTCATAGTTCTACAGACAAATGTACTAGACCAGAGTTTACCAGGACTGTAAATGTATATAAACACTCATAGTTCTACAGACAAATGTACTAGACAAGACTTAACCAGGTTTGAACGCAGTCAAGAATATGAAAGTTAAAATTCCAATTACTAATGAAATAATAAAGAAATCAGTTGAAAGTTGTCAGCACTACTCCAAACTACCATCAGTCTGAGACAAACTTTTCAACACTGTCTGAATTAATATGAAGTTGTCTGCCGATTTGTCAGTGGATACTAGATGTTGCAACATTTTCTTGTGTTTTTGTTGTGCTTTTTAGTTTGAGCTGTTTTTTTAAGCTTATCGATGTAAGGCAAGAGAGTGCAGACCAAATATCCCAAAATGGAGACAGGTAAGTTCATCAACACTGATATCGCGCCACTGGAATAGGTACATAGTATAGGTGTTCTAAATGAATAAAATAACCATTAAACATTAAATGGATAATAACACAGGACTACAGTTTCCAAATAATGCTGCTGTAGATTTCATCAATGCAGTTATCTTATGATTGTCTGTGACTCCACTAGCCAACTGTGACTCAACTAGCTGTCTGTGACTCCACTAGCCAACTGTGACTCAACTAGCTGTCTGTGACTCCACTAACCAACTGTGACTCAACTAGCTGTCTGTGACTCTACTAGATATATCAGATTCCATAAGCCATCTGCGACTCCTCTAGATGTATGTGACTCCTCTAGACATCTGTGTAGATGTATGGTTCTAGTAAATTGTGAATCATTCAGCTGTCTGTGACTCATCCAGCTGATTGTGACTCCTCTTGCCATCTTTTACTTATCTAGCCATATGTGACCCCTCTTCCAGCTATCTGTAACTTCACTAGTCACCTTAACACCTGTAGTCATCTGTGGCTCCTTAGTCACGCAACTCCTGTGACTATCTGCGAATACTCTGTCACCCCTAGCCATCTGAACCTTCTCTAGCCATCTGCGATTTCTCCAATTGTTTGCGACTCCTCTAGATCCATGTGTGACTCATCTAGCTGTTTGTAACTCTTCCAGTTCTAGCCATCTGTGACTAACCATCTGCAACAACTCTAGCTGCCTGTGACTTCTTTAGCCGTTTCAGACTCTTCTAGCCATATGTGATAACCATCTTCAACATCTCTAGCTGTCTGTGACCGACTTCTCCAGCCATCTGTGACTTTAGTTGATAGTGGATTCTCTTGATCTGCCAGAGACTCCTCTAACATCTGTACCTTATCTAGCTGTCAGTGTCTCTTCTAACCACCTGCGACTCCTGTAGCTTTCTGCATTTATATCTACTGTCTGTGGCACAGTAATCACTGTACAGTTCAATGTCATGATACTATCTTCTATACGACATAGTACTACTATTAACCCACACTTTTCCAAGTACATTTGATCAGGATTACATAATTTTTTTTGGGAACTTTAAGTAAATGGCAACAACTTATGAGCATAAATTAAGCATAAATTATTATTCTGTGTGTCATTGTTCATAACATTGGAAATATAACTGGGGATAATAACAAACAATTAAAGCTAACAATTGATCTCCATACTCTTCTTTGATGATGATGTCATAGATGACTTTAGACAACCAATCTCATTGTCATGTACATTCATGTCATACAGCTATCAGTGTTAGAAATTAAGAAAATAATTCCTTCTCCATAGGCCTAATGTTCATGGTGGTCAAATCTATAATTTTCAGGGGGTCACACAGATACCATTAACATTACAGATTTCAAATGACCTCCAGGACCCCCTTAAATTCGAACAGTTGGCACAGGACCCCCTTAAATTCGAACAGTTGGCTATGCTCCATAATTTTGAAGATCATCATCTTCGCTCACCTTAAAATTTTGGCAAGATACTCCTGCATCATAAAGGAGCACTGTAATTACAAACTGATTTTGTCACATGCTTCAACATCCATATTTTCACATATAAATTTGACTGTCCCCAAGGCTTAGTAGTAGTGTCAGCCTGGAGAGTGGGGTGGGTCGAGGAATGTGGATGAGTCCCTGCTGTGTCGTATCAAATGGAATTAAAAGATGGTACTTGTTTTCCCTGCTTTGTGCTGAGCATTAAAGGGGTAAAGCAAGTCATTATACTGTGTCTGATAAGCTACCCTCTCCCAAATTTCAGTTTTACATGATAAGTACCCTAATGGAATCTACTTGGCATTAGAAAACTAGCATTGTCCTGCATCCAAATAAAAATGCTCACGATGTTCAACGTTGAGGACATTACTGCGCACTAACCCATATATGCTATGTAAATGCTTCAACACGGCAGAATTTTGACATTTACAATGCATCGAGCTAAATATTATGTGATTTAATGTCTAAATCTAATCGAGTTGTAAGTTCAGCAAACTTTTACTAATTCTGCTGAAAAACTAGTGGAAGTGTGCGTCAACCTATGCATTATGGTATACCACCCATGCGCTTAGCTCGCACATTGGACAGATTGTAAACTTTCATTTTGAGAATGTATCTACGATCTGATGTTGCTGTTTTAAAATGGGTACTGTTAATTACTGCAGTTATACTGTCGACTGTCGGCTATCACAACTAATCGTCGACTACTCGACTAGTTCTTTTAGCCTTATAACCTAATAATTCTATAAGATGTACAACAATCAGGTTTCTCGTATACAAAACGGCGTAAGTCTAAGGTAACTGTAACTCTAACCATAACCATAGACTACACCTTTGCTAAGGTTAATGTTAAACTTACCTTAGAGATGCTGTTTCATACAGGAGGGTCCAGGGTTAACATAATGGCCCTGTCATCCACTGCTATTTCAGCTTCAATGTGGATGGTGACAACATCTACGTGACAGGACTTTATCCAGATCATTACAGCGATGTGGTTAGTAGAAATCTTTAACAAAACTTCTGTACATTATAATTTGTCTTTTATGTAACTTATCAAATAAAGGGGTTTGGATAGAAGCCATATTACATTTAGAGTTCTTTGGAGATTTTGAGCATATACTCTTTTTGTGAGTATACTTCATCCAAATGTATATTCTATTTCGATAATTACTTCTTCTTTCTTTTTTTTTGATTGGGGTTTTAAGACGCTTTCAAGATTCTTTCACTTATATCACGACTTGTCAGTTTAGGGCAGGAAGAAACCTGCAACATCCGTAGTGCTGAATGTTGCAGTAAACCTGAGAGCATCGGTTGGTACTGACAAGACCAAGGATGATAACTGCATTGCCACTCTACAGACATCGCATCCTATCAATATCGTGTAAGAAAGGTAACGTTCGCGAACATTGATGCCGGGCATCCGGGGCGGGATTTGAACCTTGAACCTTTAGCTCCGAAGTCCAACGTTCTACCACTGCGCTACCACCCGCCCCAGCACCCACTGAAACATGTAACAGAATACGAAATAAGGAGTCACTAGAATATCATTGGACACTGCAACATCCAACAGGAAAACGTAAGAAATAATACATGTGGTGCACATACTGCAGTATGCAACAGGAACCCTTATAACTCATAACATTGCAACTACATGAAACATTTACCTTTAAAATGCGATACCTCTTCATGTACGCCATTTCACTGCATTCTATATGTTAAAAATTGGCATACCTGCAATGCACAACCATTGGACCTTCTGCCGCAGTTGTCTCCAATTTTACACTTTTCCAAAATTTTACGAGAGATGGTGCTGATGGTACGCCATGATCCGGCCAGACAGTGAACTGATACTGCATTATTCTGCGAGTTTCATTAGTCTGTTGCGAAGAATATGACAACACAAACATTTACATGTTCAATTGTACAGCAAAGTGCGACGCTCATAGGCTATAAAGGCATTAGTAATACTATTCTTGTTTTAAACTGAAAATGACGGGCGCACATCCGGTTCTCAGTAATTCTTATATTATTGCATTACATGCTCTGGGAACCAGGATGATGGGCATGGTTAAAATTGATGGAATAAAATTATTGTAAACGGCATATATTTGTAAATGCAAACAGCCGAAATAACAAATTAAAGAATATTTAATTCCCTATTCAAATTCATTGAGATTAGCTGCTTAACTCAAAATACATCTCAAATGTTAACCATAGACGTCTACATTCTCTCTCTCTCTCTCTCTCTCTCTCTCTCTCTCTCTCTCTCTCTCTCCAGAATTCAGAGAGGGACACATATATTCGTGGCAGGTCTGTGAGATAACTAACCTCTGCATTCCTGACTGACAACTGTCTAGTGACGTATTGTCTGAATTGTCTGACTTCCTGGCATAAAACATCAATAAGTCCATACGTCATGCTTTCTCCAACGTTTGGCCAGTACTGTTCACATTTATTCTGAAAATACAAATAATGAAACCAAATCAGGAAATTGTATGTGATAAATAACGGTGTACATAATAGATCATAATATCCATGTGGGTCCAACAGAGACCTTACGTTTTCCCAATAAAAACTTCAAACGCGAGAATTCCAGCGTATTACGTCACATAATTTTGTTGATCACCTGATATTTGACAGGCTTGCCCACGTTGAAGTGTAAGTTAGCACGTGTACGTGAATGTTATCATTTGATCACTAAATGTATGTGAAGTAATACACAGTAATTCTCGCGTTTCAAGTTGAACGTTGGGCAACTAAAGGTCTACAGCTGTATTGTTTCTTTTGCTTGAATAGTTCATCTATCTCATACCATGTTAATGATGTTTCCTGAGAATTATAGGACTAATCTCACTATAGTACATGCACATGTACAACTAGTTGCCATGAAAACCACAGAATGCCACTATATTGTAGCCACATTACTATGTATTTACTGTATATTATCATATGTTGTCAAGCGCTTGTGAACTTGCTATAAGTATGAAAAGGGCGCTATATAAATATGGTGTTTATTATTATAATCGTATATACATATCAGAGTAGTGTCTAGTTACCCTGAGAAAGGTAACCCCAGACTTGTTGATGGTGTCCTCCTTTAGGTTAGTTAACATAACGACCATATCCGTTCGTTGTTGCCATATCATCAACCAGAAGTCAGAGACAGTGTTTACGGTCGGTCCTGTATTGCATTGAGAGATAAATAGCCATACCATTAGTATAGATGGACTCATGAACGGCATACATAATTATGTGTCTGTACCGCAAGTGTATGTCCAGAACAGTTGACTGTATAATTACGTAGTATTAATGTAGTATTAGTGTAGTATTAGTGTAGTATTGGTATATGTTGGCGGTGATAAAGAAGCGAAACAACTTTAATTATGTGTAGGAGAATATCAGAAGAATCTTTCCATAGTTTCGCACATGTAGTGTTTTGTGAGGCCGCATTAGAGTTTAGAATACATTAGATTAGATGACATGTTATACATTAGATTAGCATTCGATTTCAATTACCTTGGGTGGCTATGTATTTCTTCGGCATATCGTATCCCTGTAATCAGAAGTTAATTAGCTTGAGCTATAGCATCCTCGAAACGCAGACCATTCTGCTTCTAAGAGAGGGTCATTGTTAAATAGGCATAACGCTCTGTGTTGGAGCTATAGCTGAAGTTTGGTTTGGAAATGTGGTGATGACACAGCCAGATAACGTAATTACTTGATATATGCAATGCAATCATGGCCTGAATTTAGGGCAAGCTTTTTAACGAAGCAGGCCAGTATTAACTTCGCAACGCTCTGAGACCCCGCTCCGAGATTATCTTGGGTACGATTTCATTCTCAATTCGAAATTTTATTCTCAAATCCACATATAAAGTTTGAGCTTTAGTATGAAATCATACTCAAAACTTTCGTAATCTTGGGGCCGGGGTATCTTTTCATAAAGCTCTCTTATCCGCTAAGAGACCATAGTGCTCTCTTCGCAGAGTATTGGCTATCGGCAAAGAGAGCGTTATCGTCTCTTAGTAGATAAGAAGAGCTTCGTGAAAGGATACCCTGGCCTCTAATCAAGGATTTACAGTATACTTTAAATATGTCTATATTTGTATGATGAGAACAGAATTTCATACTGTACCACACGTACTATCCTCGATACCCAGATTCAGTGACTACTCTTTCATACGGTGCATGACTGTAGCGTATGATGTAGGAGACACTGTACCTGTATTTTAGAAGATGCACTTACACTGAGGTAGTTGGCGTTGATATAGTCTTCTCCTTCATTTGCGTTCTTGACCTCGAGAATAACGCGGGATTGGTCGTCTGGGGGAAAGAAGTTGTACACCACTTCCAGATACATAATCGTGATTTACAATATAACGCAGAATAAAACAAATAGAAAAGAAATTACACGAAATTAATATACAATTTAAAAAAAAAAAAATTGAAATATATTTTGTTTCTGCTCAATACAATGTCTCCCGTATGTAAACTACACTCGTCTAATTTGAGACTGAATGCCAAAATAATCAAATTCGAAAATTGTATTTTATAACAGTTTGATATTTTCCATTTAAATGATTCAATGTCATTGTTCATACGAATATTTGGTGTCTGTATATATAATATAGATTATTAACCGAGTGTCTTTAGATATCGTCTATATCCTGCACTTAGGGATACTCTTTGTATTAGACGAGCTTCAACGATAATAATATCTTTATCATCTAATGTCAAGCTTAAATATTAACGTGTGAATCGACATTTTATAAACTTATATGTAGGAATACAGGTGAGTAAATTGTAAATCGCTTCACACATTGATAAATACACCAAAGGAAAAGCAACAACTATAAGAAAAATTCTTATTACAAATTGTAAACATATATTAAATGCCCTCGATTAGCACATCTAGTTTCCGATCGTAATTGTAATTTTGTTTACTATTTCCATATAGTAGCATCTATAAATAGTAGTATGACGTCAGACCTCATGACATCACACACGGGCAGATCTCCCTAATTTGCATAGTTATTAGTCAGGCAGAGTAGCATGAAACACGAAATTGTTGTATACTTGCTTGTTCTCATAAACTTACTTGAATTGCATTCTCATTACTGGCTATTTCAATGTTTACGATTTTTTCCCTTTTCTGTTACTTAATGGGAATCTGAATAATAGATATTGAAGCAACATTTATCCGCCAGCATGTGAAATTAGAATGCAGTAGTGTCTAAGATAATTGCTTTATACGCATACAACAAATCTATATAATGAATTCTCACCGAGATATTGCGAAAATATTGGAAAACAAAATGGCCGACACTTGAACTTTTTATTATATTTGGATTCCTTGACCCTGAAAACATGGGTATAGACGGTAAAATTGAGTCCCTATCTGTATTAGTAATTATGATATAAGACATGGAGATTATCAAATGGGCCATTTTAAAAGATGGCCGCTATGGTGGCCAGAGGTCAAATCCAGCTGGGGTCCTGTTTTGAAATGAATCACTATGTGGGTATAGTAACTGTGCCAAATTTCATGCTTGTATCATAAAGTGCACGAATCGGCTAAAAATGGGCCTTAACAATGGAAACTATAGAAACGCGAATGCGTAGGCGACATGCCGACACTATTTCTGCACCACTAGTTAGATACGTGTGGGTGTGTGTGTCGCAAGGACAAGATGGAAGCCCTTTATTCAGGCACCGAGATTACGAAACGTTTTTGAGCACAAAGTCATATACAATTTGAGATTTAGCATGAAAGCGTACTAAATAATGTTTCCTAATTTCGTGGCAAAGGGAGATAATTCGATGTGTTCAGAATGGTCGTTGAGAACATTGCGAGAGGAAATGGCCTTGTCCTTCCACAGGAATGTTTCGTCAAATGCATCTATGCATCTATGACTTTGCCTAGTAGAAATTGTGAACACATTAGGCGATGTTTAGACTAGGCGATGTTTAACGCCTGAACAGTGTTGCTGCGACATTGGTTGCTTAGTGTGAAAAAAATCGCTCGTCTCCCAAGTGTCGCGACGACAAAATAAAAATCGCCTTGATTAGGAACAAGTTCGTTTCCGTATACGGTCGCATATAACGTGATATAAATTAAAATGGTATTTTGGGGGAAATCCAACAGGCATGTCACCATGGTCACTTCAATGGAAGCATTCTAATTGGCTAGTTTAAGAAAGCCGACAGTGACCAAACAGATAAACTAACTGTTAACGTATGTTGACAACCACTATGGACAACTGTGGCCCTTGCGCAGAATGCATAGTAGTTAAAATACACTCGTGCTATATGGACACACTATATGAAACTGCCGATTGTAATCCCTAAACAAGATAATGTTTATTACGATATTTACTCACGTTTCGGGCTCGCTGTAGTACAAGTAAGCCCCGACTAGATTCACACATTTTACTAGTTCCATTATTATAAGAGCTACAGTGATATGGGGGCGTAATACACATGTTTACGTGCGAGTGTAAACGTCGTAAGTGACGAAAACGTGGGACGAAGGAAGAATTTCCCTGATTAATCGTCTTATGACAGTTTATAGAGGACTTTGTAATCGTACAGAGTACATGGAATACATCGAGGTAAATTTGAATTTCAAAATATTTGAAAACATCGAGGAAAGAGACCCAGGAGATAGGATTATACTGGAATTGAGTAGATTATGAGAATTATCACGGTAAGTGCACTCTATCCCTGTCCATTCAAAGTATTATATTTGTCTCTTTTGGTTTGAAATATATGTTTTTAGATAGACACATGCTACGTACTAACATACTACGTACTAACATACTACGTACTAACATACTACGTACTAACATACTACGTACTAACATACTAGGCGTTCCGTGGAGCATCCTAAGATCTAGCCAACACAGGAAACTGAATACCATAATCATATTAATGGTAGCCAATAGATGACATGAAAATTGAAGGCACACAATCACAGATTAAGTGTTCCCGTTGGACCCGTCCAGAAGTAAACCTCCTCCCCGTTCAGAAGTAAACCTCCTCCCCGTTCAGAGGGAAAATGGTTCACTCACATCCAAAACAATGGCCATTGCCATCTTAAATGATAGACTTTAATTAGCGGTAATTAGCGAAGGTGACAATCTGAATTGCATGGCGAAATCGGAAAGTAATTAGGAGATAAGAAAATCAATAGATGCGCTTTCGAATGAGCCTCCGTTGCCTGTTTACATCTGAAATATATCGTCCAGGAGAAGATAGCTTATTTTTCTGAATTGGTGCTACTTAACGATAATTAAATACTATGAAAATAATATTAATATATTGATATCATGCTCCAGTGCAAACACGTTAGGTCGTTAAATCGGCCGACCATCTGTAATTGTATTTCTTTAACGTCGTGGTTATGGACCGAAATAAACGTGCGGCCCACGTGATTTTAATGACTAAGTTAATAAGGACCGTCACGCTGCAGCGCATCTACCTATACATCCATATTAATTAACTCAATTAGAAAGAACCAATGGACGCTACAGTTGTTCATATCCTTTTTGCATGCTAACATTAGTGTATTTTTCAAGTATGATGGCGTCATCGCTTTTAAGTACCGACATCTGAATTCCGATGTTACCGTAGGATCGCATAACACACAAAAAGTGGTATGATTGATGAAAACATGTACAATCTGCCATTAAATCGCACAGCGTCGTGTTGGAAGGAAACTAGATACTAATGTGTCGTGTAATATGTTCGTAGTGTTGAAGGAGGCTAAGCTGGTCTCAAGTGTTGCGATTTCGCAATTGTTTTCCGATTTATGTGGTTCAAGGTTGTGTACGTTATATAGACCATCATCAGTACCAGCCGGTACTCGCAGGTATACTGCAATATTCACCGCTACGGATGTTGTGCGTTTCCTCCTGCCCTGCGCTGACAGACGTGCTATGTGAAAGCGGCTCTAAGCCCAATTTAAGAAAAAATATATAAAATAGAATAATAATGCACTGACCATGACTGGTGGCTGCTAGCTAATGGATGTAGATAGTGGAACAGAGTAACAGCACGGTCTGGAGTATATACAACCATAGTGGAAATATCAATCATTATTAGCAAAGGCATAGTATGTCGGTTATTAGTACTATAGTACTTGGCTTACGATGATGAAAGAGTGAACGACTAGTAGCAATAAGTACATACACTAATAATACTAACAAAAAGAACAACGTTACTACTACAACTACTACTACTACTATTACTACTACTGCTACTACTATTATTACTACTATTACTACTACTACTACTACTAATAATAATAATAATATCCACCAATAGCGTGCTATATCCACACTACGGTATTATTACCCCGGTCAATGGATAAATGTGCACCCATTCCACCTTCTCAACTCACTGGGAAATGTGCAACCCAAGCTACAATTTCAGGCGCTAGAATATAAGGTAAATGTAGAGAACGTCATCATATTTATAGACGATACACAACTCTACCTCGGATTCAAACTCGGTTCAGCTCCCCGTTGACGCTACAGTTGAAATTTCCTTTCAACTGCATTTCTTGTATTAGTTCATGAATGGCTACTTATTTCCTCAAGCTAAATAACGACAAAATTGAGTTGCTCATCCTCTGGTCCAACTCGCTCGGACACTAATTACCATTCCGTTACTATCGGAAACTGTAGTATTTACCCGAATTGCGAAGCTCGCAATCCCGGTGTCATTTTAAAATACTAATTCGTCCGTGGATCTAAATGAACGCACCAAAAGCACCTGCAAGCGCACCTATCATCATATCCGGAACATCAACTTAATCAGGAAATATATAAATAGACATGCGGCACCTACACCTACACACGTCGTGCAATACAGACGATACGAATGAAGGCGAAGATATAAATTCAAATATTTATCAACTCGTATGTTGGAATATGTTTTTCTTTATGATTAAGATACACTCTGTAAACCCTTCCCTTGCTTAAATTTGGCAACACTTACAAACGCATGCATGGTTCTAAGTTAGTAATATGTAAACGATATGACATAATATAGTTATATTGCAAAATAATTATTTCCATAAAATGAAGAAGTATTGAGAAGAGGTTTTGAACTCACAACTCGACAACACATACGCGCACGGTCACACATACACCAAGCAGTAACGTGATGTCGATTTATTTTTACATTTCTTTTGAAATAACCCTTTGATTGACTACTCTCATGTGACCAAATGTCATTGGTGTTCGAATATGTAAATCACTGTTCCATGAGAGAACGGCACCCCTCCACATACTTAAGAATAGTGTGAAGTGAAATAGGAATACATTAAATAGACTATACTAAATTTGAGTGACCTGCGTTAAGAGATTCCAGTAAAACTGGGCACGAGACGGGACCTCCTCTCGCAGCCCCAGTCAAGGCTGGTGTATCAGAAACCGGAAGTTACAAGCTTCACGCTTGGAAACTATCCAACAGTGAGAGGGGCTTTTCTGAAAACGTGCCCTCTAGCGTCGCTCGCGCGCGACGCTCCGACGCTCCTCGACTGAGAGTGTATCAGTCGCATTGGCCCCTCTAGGTTGATTAGGCAGAGCGACCGCAGGTGGATCCCTGTGATCCACCAGTGCCCCAGCTCTGCGACTTCTTAATGCACCTCGTACAAAAGAAGCATTGCACCCAGGGTACGGTTAAGTCATACAGATCGGAAATCTGTACAACCATCCGCCAAGGCGGGGGCCTCGATTTGTCGGCGCACCCGATACTAAGAGAACTGGTCAATTCTCTGAAAATAAACACACCCAAAGCGATTGCGACATCCCTGGCACACACCAGGTCCGTTTCAATGGACGAATCAACCTTCTCCCGCTTCTTTCTACGGGACATGACGCGGGATGTGGATGGCCTTGCCAGGCTGCCAGTAGTGGCGGCTCAGCAAGTCCTCTACTGAGAATCGTTGACGACATGTCCATGGCAACGGCCATACAATTTAACTACAATTTAACTTAACTACAGCATCGGACTGCCAGAACATGGCGAGTACAAATTGCTTATTCTCTTAGTCTTATGGTAGTCGCAAAGGGGTATAAGAGTCTACACTCGTCTCTCCGGCCTCCCTCCTCCATAGGAGAGTCGAAGTCATCCGAGTGTGTTTTAGAAGTAAGTATCGAAATAGAAA
>JAUTBT010065359.1:0-5000 GCA_032361225.1 Lepetodrilus schrolli
CGGGCGGGATTTATACCTGGAACCTTGGTTCCGAAGTCCAACTGTTCTACCATTCTACCACTGCACTACCACCCGCCCCATAAATCTCAATAACACAGTGGGTAGAGTGTTAGGTTTGAGTTCACCAGTCATGTCATTTTAACCAGATTTAAGGGTTACCCTGAGAGTAGTTTGTGATAAGTAGATTGTTATGGTCATTTGGTAGTATCTGATAACCATCTCTTTTGGATTCATTAGGGAGTCCTTTAATTAATTAGTTATTCTGTATTCAAAACTACATTGTCACGTCATATGGGATTTTCTTAGATATATTTGAGCATACTTGACAAACTTCATCATTTGCTGATAAATTATTCAGCATAATGGGAATTTCAGTTTCCTCACAGAAAAATTTAGAAACCATTTATGGTTCGGACAATATTATACTAGCACTCGTTTTTCAACAAAATAGTCAATTCCTGCCAAACATGATACTGGCTATTCTGAAAGCAATTTTACCAATTATTGAAAACTACACTAATGTATTGCTTTATTTTTGTATCCTACTATATATTTTTTGATAAAAGACCTGCAGTGCTGCTTTAATTAACACAGACACTAACGAATCAGCATGTAGTGTAGTGGTCATGTGACAATCTCTGAATGAATGACGCTTGTTTTATCCCTGAATTGTTATTGCATTACTTTAGTACTAGATCAATTTCAACTGTGTTTGCATGGATGTATTTTAGGATAATGCATGGATAGGATTATGAAACGGTTATGTGCACTATTTGTCAAATATATTTGATTAGACATCGCATCAAATTCTAAGTTCATAAGATCTGGCGAAATCTTTTATATCTATATTGAGAGTTGATGTGTCAGTGTATTTGTTATTACATAATCTGAAAATAGATAGTATGTTACAGTATTTGAGGTCGACTGTCAGGTCGACTTTGAGGTTGAAGATCAAGGTGGTGGACACATTTAAAATATTTTGATTTGCTTTCAAAGCACAACATTCTACTAATAACCAAGCACAACATTCTACTAATAACCAAACATAAAGGTAATAAATACCAAGAACATTTATGTGGAAAAGAAAGCATTATTGAATTTAAGTAATCAATTTAAATAATCAATTAAAAATATATTGGTATTGAATATGCAGACACACCCATGCTTTTATCAATTTTCACATTATTGAATTCATATGTGGATATTTTTGTTGTAAATTAGACACTCAAAATGTTCATCATATGATTTAAACAGCTGACATCCTTAAAGGTGACTTGATATTTGATTTCCTCTTGCATGTTTAAACAGTCCCCTTCCCAAAGACTTTTTCTAACTTGTCATTGAAATTTTCATGTTAATTACACATAAAAATACCACAAGATGGATTACGTAAGTGTATCCTTGCCTATGATAGAAATTTCCACACTTCTTCTACCACCATTCCCATTGACTACACAGAGTATGAAATATTAATATTAATTAAGTTCAACATGTTAGCTATCACTCAATTTTAACAAAATTTAATGTACTATTTTTTTTTTCAAGATCCTTTTTCTAAAATTCTTCATCATCCATGTCAAATATTTTTTTTGGGTGAAACTTGGAGTTTCTTTATGAAAATTGTCAAATATTCCTGTTGAAAATGTCCTGGTGTTTTTGACCAAGATAAAAAGCAAGTTTCCAATGCATACTGTTCCCTCAGTGTCACACATGATTGATATTTCATGCATTTCCTCAGAAAATTGCAGCGACATTTGTCACTGGCAAGATAAATATCCTGAATTTTATTTATATTTTTTCAAACCTCATAAGTCCAGTGTACTATGCAACAAAAGTGAAATAGGTATTGCAGAAGTCTCAATTGATGATAGTGGGATAGTGGTAAGTGGGATAGTGGTGTAGTGGTGTAGTGGGAAGAGATAGTTTTAGAATAATTCAGTTAAAGATGTGTTTTCATTTTCTTAAACATTACGTGCTCAGATGCTACTAGATTATTGGTGGCTTAAATATGTTACTAGATTATGGTTTACTTAAATATTTTACTATTATGGGAATGGATATTAATCAATTTAGTGTTATAATTGTATATGCGAATGGTTGTTGTAAATAGCTATGAATGTTGTGTGAATGTGGATGTTTTATGGTTTTGTATGATGGAATATTGCTGTCAATAAATAGCAAATAATAATAATAATAGTTGTATTAATTTTAAATAATTGTTCCACACTATCCAAAGTAGCATCTACAAGTAATTAGTTAAAACATAACTTTTCTTCTATTTTCATATATCAATCTTTTTATTATTTATTTTCCAAACATAGCATTTTGTGTCCATTCCGCCAAACATTCCATTCCATGATGATCAGTTGACACCATCCCTTATGGGCATACGTCTGACATGGACTAATTTGACTCTCAAAAAAAAGAAGTAATTTTGTTGATTCTAGAGGCAGGTGGTAGAGAACTAATTTATACGCGACTGGAAATGGTGGAAGGATATGTTATAAGGTGTGATTAGTCAAGTGTATTGTTATGCATACCCTGTATCATTCTGCTTGTCACCTGAACACTGTGGAGGATGCTATTTCTGAGCTGGATGGATAAATGGGGGTTGGGGGGAGAGAAGGAATTAAAGGGAGATAATGTTGATGAAAGATGTATACCACAATTTATAATGCAATAGTAGACTTACTTTAAGCCTACATTATTGCTACACAAAAGGCTGTAATTTCAGTATTTATGGATATTAAGAGATCAATGTAAATGTATGCCATTCTTCAGTGTTCTGTACAAAACAACCTACCTCTAAGACAACTTTAACTCCAACCTTTGTCATAAACTACATTATTGCTATGATTGATGTTACGGTTACCTTAGAGTTACGCAGTTTCATATAGGAGAGGCAAAACAGAAATGGAACTAAACATTGCAAAATCATAGATTGCACCAATCTCTTTTTATAATTGTAATTTTAATAATAGTAATAATAATAATGGATATTAACTGTCTCCATGCTGAAGGCAACCGGAGATGCCCATAGAGCAGTGTCTGTGTCTAATTCAGCAGGGAGAGGGTTGATAATGTACAAGATTCAGCCCCTGAAGCATGCTCAAAGCACTACATTATTTTGCATTTAAAGCTGAACACAACTTTGTGGCATGAACTCTCTCAGTGACACTGCAACCTTTAGCTAGTCAAGACTATACTACACATAGATAGTTAATAGTTGCAGTGCATCGACCCATAAATGTCATAATGTAACTGTTTTGAAAAATCATTTTCAATTATTTTAATCTATAGATCCAAGAATATAATTCTCATGGCTATGGAGTTAAACATGGACCATGGTCAACCCAATTTTCTGCAAATATTTCGGCATGACTGTAAATTGTTCGTCCGAGCTGGGAAACTAGTCGGAACACACACACACACACACACTCACACTTGTTTTCTAATTATCCGCAAATTACAAGTGTAACAGCGCAGTGAATAATGAATGCATGTCAAGACAGTTTTTCTGTCGGTCTTCTATTGACTTGTCCCAGAGAGCTGCTGTTGAGTATTTCTAATGAGCTTTCATACCTTGAAATTAGACCTGCACAAACTGTTGGCAGTGCTGGATGAGCAAAACTGGTACCTGGGTGTTTGGTGAAAGGTGGGGTAGGCAATCGGACCGAGAGAAGGCCTGTGAGAGGTCGTCATGTCGAGGCATGTCATCACCTCGCAAAGCTTTTTATGTGTAAGTTCTTATGAGAATTTGCAGCAAGAAAATAAATCACTTTTAGAGATTTTAGGTACAGTATGAAATGGGAACTGGACAGATACATTTATTGCTTGCTAGTTTTAGCATGTAATGACCAACGATTAATGAATATTTTTGATGAAGTTTGTGCGCTTAATTATTTTTTGGGGGTAATATTTAAGGTCTTTATAATATGTAATATTTTTCTCATATGTTGTTTTAGACATTTTAATATATGAATATGATTATTCGATTATTTATAATTATCGTGCGTTCAATCAAATTGCCTTCAATACTTTAGTTTATACATATTTTCTTGGTGTGTAAATCCTAGAAGATACAGAATTTCTACTAATGGTATAACTTTAACCACTACAGATACCTAAGGTTCAAGTATCTGTTCTGTAATCCAAAGTAACAAGCTACTCATTGCCATGATATCACCAAAAAAGCTCATTTTTTAAATAATCAAACCATCAAGAATACTGTTTTTTCCATAAAATATTAATTGTGTTCTTTTTTTTTTTAAAGATGTTTGATATGGCACTTAATACAAGCAAATGGTCAAAATTCCCATGGATGTTTTTGAAGAGGTCTAATTCATCCGTTTATGAAGAAATATAATCCAATCCCATGCTTCTCTCATTGTCAATACCAAACTAATATTTTTATGAAAAAGTTCAGAAATCAAAATATTTAACGTGGTTTGACAAAAAACGAAAAAGAAGTGCAATTGTGGTGAACATCCATCGTTTGAACTTGTCTGATGCAACTTCTCACGTTAAACCCAGAGCTCTAATTCAACATCCCAACATAAAACTTGAGGTGGAAAAACAACTTGTTTGAACATCTGCATTTCTGAAACAAACATTGCCGAGAGGCATACTAAACACGGAGAAATAGAACCCCCGAAAAAGAAGTCGTATAGGTGGCATGTTTTATTTTAGTAACTACATCAAATCACAGCTGATGAGAAGATGTGATCCATCAAATTTCTATCACTGCTGTGACATGTACACGACTGTTGGTTGATTAATCAGTGCCTAATTAAGACACGATGGTATCTTGAAGACGGGAGTTAATGTATTAAGCAGAATGTTTTCGATATAAAACAAATATGGTTCAGATAATATGTAGGTTAAATGGTAAAATCATGTGGGACACCGAGAACAAAATACCAAACATTTGTGTATGCAATTTGAGTTCTTAAGTAAATTAAATAGCCTACATAATTATTGCTAGGAATAAGTATTGAAAA
>JAUTBT010065359.1:7500-32850 GCA_032361225.1 Lepetodrilus schrolli
TAGTCTTTTTAACTTTTTAATTGGTATTGGAATGCAATTAGCTCAATATTTCTTTTAAATGATCCATGGTTTTATCAATTTTTGAAACTGATGCACTTTTGTGAAATTCGGAAAATAAAATCTTGCTATATTAGCAGGAAGGTTAGAATATTCAGAATGTGCAGAGATTCCTGCAAGTAAATTTCACCAGTGTAATGGGCAACTTGGTTCACAATCCTCCATTGACTGATCACTGCAGTATTCTAAACTTAAGTTAAAAAAGAATCTTTCAAAGAAATGGGCAAAAATGGTATACAATAATTAAGCAACTTGAGATTTGATATCCGGCTGTGGATGCCTCTATGTTGTCAGTATATCTTCTTCAACTATGAAGACACATTTTTGCAATGAAGAAATGAAAGTGAGAAATGAGGAAGGTATATCTTATGGTGAATAAAATATATACCTATGAACCTATCTTAACCAATAATCTTGTTAATATATCTTCTTCAACTACAAAACTGCATTTTTGCAATGAATAAATGAAAGTGAGAAATGATGAAAGTATATCTTGGGGTGAATAAAATATATACATATGAACCAATCTCAACCAATGATCTTATTCAACCTAAGATACAGTATGCCTATTAACGAGTATCAATTGAATTTTCTCTTGATTTTTCTACGATCAGTGAAACTTTCATCCGCAGTGAATCTGTACCTCTCGGACATTGATCGAAATAATTGCATCATCGTAACACAAGATGGAAGTCCTTTTATGAAGGGGTATTTACTCAATAAAACCACAAATGTACCCCGTGGACATATTTGTACCTCTTTTGCTTTAAAAGCCTACTGTTCTGCAATGGACCTTCATAAAACTTCATCCCGCTGAGTTGAAGATTTAACCCAATTTCTGGTTCGATTAAAGCCACGGACTGATCAAAGGACCCGAGATAACAGAGAGCTCTGCGGAGAGGCTTGGGCAGAATCATCACCAGTCTCTTGTGACTTCTTTACAGAAGATTTCCACATCCTATACGTCCCCTATGCATGTGTTGCATGTCCGCCTCTCTCCTTGTAGCTTACCATGATGAGCTTTCTGCTTCCGTTTTGGACTATGTCATGACATTCAGATTTCCATTTCAAATTTCATAAACCTGTTAATAAAAGTATATTCCTTACTAAAAACAAATTTCTTGCTACTTTCTCAACTTTGTCTCCAAATGCAGGGATTTAAATCTGTATTTGCAAAATGTTTTGTCATTTCTTTAGTATGATATATTACAAAAATACATGTTTGTATTTGTGTGTGGTATTATATTGTAATAATTTTATCATTTAGGAATGGAATTGCCAATAGTTAATTGTATGTTGATCAAAGTATAGTGCTGGTTGTTCACCATGTGTGATGGCAAGGTAGCAATTTATCCTAAATTATCTGTATACTTTTGCATATGTCTTAAAAAATGTTCATCCAGTTAAACCTGGCATCCTTGAAAACACCAATCCTTGAAAACACCAATCCTTGAAACTTCTTTGGGTCTTGAAATACGGAAATGCTGCACCAAGAAGGTTTCCCGGTGTACAGTATTAGGACTATGGGGTAACAGGCCTACTGGGATATCTTTGGACTATTGGTGTTTTGTCATAGTAGGTCCATTGTAGATAGTTCATATAGAAAGACCATTGAGGTTTCTTCATGCTTATGTCATAAATACAAGCCAGTGAAATCAAATATAACAATAAAAGTCTTTATTTATCAACATATTGCTATGATTGTGGGGGAAAACAGTATGGTACTGCAATTTCACTTTACTTCAGTGATTTACCATAAAGTATGCATGCTTTTCAAAAGGTGTCTGTAGGTTGGGGTAGTCACAGTGTGCAGTCATTCCTTCACATACCAACAGCATTATCTATGAACACATTGTTATAACAAACTGAGCACCAGCCAAAAGTGGTCATCATCTAGTAATTATAGAGTGTGGCTAGAGTCTGTGGCCAGAGGAGCTCTTTGACTTGGAATTCCTGAAGGTGTCTAGCACTGGATAGAAGGCATAGTCATGAAAGACATTGCCCATCTATGAGCAATACACCAAACTACATGACCAATACACCACACTGCATGACCAATACAAAACACTGCATGATTAGTACACCACACTACATGATTAGTACACCATACTACATGATTAGTACACCATACTTCATGATTAGTACACCACACTCCATGATTAGTACACCATACTACATGACCAATACACCACACATGACCAATACACCACACTACATGATTAGTACACCATACTACATGACCAATACACCACACATGACCAATACACCACACTACATGATTAGTACACCACACTACATGACCAATACACCACACACATGACCGGTACACCACACTACATGACCAATACACCACACATGACCAATACACCACACTACATGATTAGTACACCACACTACAGGTACCTCAAGTGTTTTCAAAGTCTTAGTAATAGGTTGTCAGAGGTTCAGGGTGTACTCGCCATAAGGTCAAAGGGTTAGTAGATAAAAATATGTAATCATGAAAAAATCATGAAAAAAATATATATGTAAATTTCGTAATGGTGATTGTTGAGTATACATACAATTTTGGTATTTAAAAAAACTTTTGGTAGAAATACATTTGTTCTGAAAGAATTGACATTTAGTGACATATATGTCTGTTTTTCTATATATGTATATATTTTTTTACAAGTTGTTTGTGTTAATTTGTTACAGCAACATTCTTTTATGTGTGGAAATTTAATTAGGTAATAGAATTTATTTCAGTTTCTATGGCACGGCTGTTCACGTTAATTTTGCTGTTAATTGAACTAAACAGTTTTTAATTTATGACATCTTGAACAATAATTTATTTACTGATGAACAGTTTTTCTTGGAATGATCTGTTTACAAAAAGATGTCTTCTATATTTCTAATTTTTTTATGAGGTTTATTGTGGGTGTTATAAAACAAAATATTATGTCTGGAACTTTTTTCTGTTGAGATTAATTAGACAAAACATTAATTTTAAAAATAGCAATTATTAAGTTCCTCAAGTGAGACACAGGTTAATTCTGTTAAGTATCTGGAAGAATATTGTCCCTGTGATTTAAGTTCACATATAATTTTATCCTCAATGACCACCTCATTGAATTTACTATCATCATCTTCCTCTCCCTTGTAGTGGGTGATCTGTGACTGTCGAGCAATCAGATTGGCTACAAGTGTTTACAGATTACTTCTAATCGCATGCCTTGTTTTGAATGCAAATGAAGATGAATATTTTACTTTTTCTGACCAAAGTCTTTTTCCGCATCTTTGCTAAGAGTGTAATGAAAATACAAATTCAAACAGACAAGACTTGTTTTATGGCCACTGTTGTATGGTGCTTATCCACCTAATGTGATAATCAACAGAAAATTACAAACAAATGACAGGCTATAGCTGTTGTGTTGGACAAGCTTATGGAAAGTCAACTTGCATAAATTTGAAAATTGACAATATCAGCCACGGGGAGTCACCCTCGTAAATTTATGTTAACAAAATATACTTATGTTGCAAACAATGGGCTATTCGGTCATCTGAACAGTAGTTGAATCACAACGTTTGCTACATTCCATCCTCTAGTAGCTAGTTTTCATACATACAGCTTAGAAAAGTACACATTTTTAGTTACATTTGTATGTTGAAAATGTTCAAAATTGATAATATTGAAAGTGAGCAAATTTTACAATATTGAATTAAGAAAATACTGAAATTGCTATTATTTGCATTGTCAATTCATGAGTAATGCACTTTACAGTATTAGATATTCTATATTTATTAAAACCACTATTTCAAACACAAACTATTAAATGTTAAACAACTTAATACCATGTTTTCAAAATAAATGATAAACCTTGTATAGCATGTATTGAATGCAAGTCACATTACTTCATTTCTTTTCTCTCTAGAATTATATATCGTATTGGAGTTCATTGTGTATACATAGCAATAGTCTTTCCCATGTCCTATTTGAGAACACATCATTGATATAGTATGTGTACATATAAAACTGGTATCTGTACTGTAGCATGCCCTGGTTTAGAAGATATTCAGTGACAATTTAACATTATTGTACTTTGTATTTTCCAACTTATTATCTGGTGTACAGTGACCATGTCTATGTTCTACATGCTGTAACCCGTTTGGTTTTATTACATCTCAAGATTAAGTGGCATTCACAAACTATCTTCTTTCCTAATTTAACATTTCAGCATTTCCTGCTTTTTACAAGTGCATAAAATTGAATATCATTTTCCAGAAATTAAAATTTTACGAAAAAACATTGGAAGAAAAAGTTATAAATGTAAAGAGTTAAAAATGTGTGGATGTACTATGTTATGGATCTGCTATGGTTCTTATCTAATCAATTTCTGAAAGGATATTCAATTATTTTTTCATCAACTAAAATTTCAATTTCTCGGAGGGTTAAAATGAGAGAAAATTGTCCTATGGCGTATGAACAAATTACTCTAAATTTATTGCTCTCCATGACAATTTTGCATATTTGTGTTAATGTAAATTCGTCTCAACAGGGAATATTTCGAAATACAGAAAAGGAACAATAATTTCACTTTCCTACTTTAAATGAAGCTTTAGAGATTTTTTTCATGCATATGCGTATACATTTATTTACACATTTAAACCGATGATCTATGATTGCTTCTTGAAGGATTGGGCATCTAGTTCTTAAAATTTATGGGAAAAGCAATACATTTCAGAATATTAAGATTGCAATATCCTTCTCTCATGAAAAAGCATTTCAAAACATCCTTGTAAGATCCTTTATGAATAGGCTCTGATATTATGTCGTAAAACTGCAAACAGGAGACAATAACGATGCAAGGAGTATCCATATTCTTCAGATAATGAATACGTGTATCCAGTATCCATATTAACAATAGCCGGTTGTTTTGTTTTTTTACTTAAAGACGGCCTAGCTCACTAGTCATTGGAATGAGATATGCGATGAATTATCATAGGTTTTCCTCCATGGGTCCGAAGCATCAATGATCTTAAGGCATTTGTTTGCCTGTGCAGTGAAATTATCATCATCGTCACCATTGCCATCATCATCATCTACAATGTTGCTATTGCAAATTTGGCTATTAGCCATGTGTAAATTATTGCAAAATGATCATTTGTTTATTCAGAAATAATAAATCTTTGAAAATTTATTACAGCAAAATCTTTATTGCTAGAATAGTTTAGTCGAGCATTGTGACTTGCATGACATTTTTATAGTTATTAAAAGTTAGATTTAATAAATATAATATATTCTGTTTGAATTGGGGATATTTTATTTGACAGTAATTAATACTCATGTTTCAAAGATATAGACAAGTCTTAACATTAAATGAATATTGGTTGATCAATGTTAACTTTAGATATAATAATAATAAACCATATACTATATATCATGTATATCTACATTTATGTTTAAATTATTATTCTGAAATTTAAAGATGTTCTTCTTACTCCATAGAATATCGCCAATGACTATTCTATGTCAGGATTATGTTTATAGGATTATCCAATTCATAAAAACTTGACAAGTCTGGATTTGCATATTCCATTTATTAACAGTTCCAGAAGAATCTAGTTTGGATGTTGCTATTTTTGTTGGTTAACAATTCACAGAGGAATCGTAATTGTAGACTATGGCTGATCAAGACAACTTTAATGACAGTTAAATACTTTACTTTCCATCGCACATCCATGTTTTAGCAGAAAAAATTAATCTCCACAAAATATCAAATGTGATCTTGTGACTCTTTCTGAGGTTAATTGTTTCTGGAAAGTATTTGAAAGTGAGTAAATTTGAAATACATGTGTACCCTTTTTTCTCCCAGAACAAGAAACCGAGGTAGATTAGAAGAAAAAAACTCTTCATATAACAGTGTCTGTCTAACAGTGGCAATTGTCATACCTCATTAGTGATGTCAATAACCTGTTTCTTTGGTCACAATTCCAAAACATGGTTCCTACAAATTTGGTTAAATTCTGAAGTCTTGGAGACAAATTTAATTAAGAGAATTCTGGGGAATTGTGTGTGATGTTATGATTTGAAGTAACTAAACTGATGTTTGTGGTGTGACTTCCGAACCTGTGTGTGACAACAGATGTGTTATTGTCGTGTGACATGACATGACATGACAGGACATGCACATGTAATTGTTGTGCACGCATTCTCGTCCATTTCATTTTCATCCGTGCAGGTTCAGTTGACAGCTAAACTCATCATGTTTTATTTTTTAATTTGAAGGTTGAAATTTGTAATATCTTTTCAAAGATTTAACTTAAATTGGTTGTAAATTTTTTTTAATTGTCAAGTAGCTCAACTTGTTAAAATCAAACAATTTCTTTTCAAATTCCACATCAGAAATATAATTAGGTTTTAATTTCAGGCACAATTTCATATATGCAGTAAAGTGAGTGAGTGAATATTTGTTTTAAGTCACAGAGGGAATCTTTCACTCGTACGTGACGATATGCAGTAAAGCTAGCAAGTGTTACTATGAATGCTTGTGTACTAATTTCTTCACCAACTATATTTTAAAGTAATGTAGTTTTCAAATCAATTCATGATTATGATTATTATTTTAATTAATAGGCACTATTTATTATACCTATTGTTCAAGATATATTAATATATGTTAATTATTTTGCTTTTGATAATTTTCTATATATTTCATCGAGATAAAATATAAAATAATTTAGTAAATACTACTTGAATATATAATACTACAATATGTGGCATTTGTGGAGAGCAATTATTACAGCACACACCAGTAGCAACTACAGCCAGATACAAACTAGCACTGTGTTAATCAGCTCACATGGTCTGGCGGTAGAGTGCACAGGTTGATCACACACAGCCATGCACTTTTCAAACTCCACAAATGTTTTTGTGATGAGTTCCTTATGTTGGCAGTATGGAATCTGTCTCTTTCTTTCCTATTAAGATCGGGAATATGAAAACAGTTTTAATTCATGCACTTAAGAAGGATAGATTTGTTAAAATTATTATAATTATTTTTATTTATTTTTTCCTCACCCGTTTTAGTAATATTTTGCCACTGAAATCTTCAAGAGTGTATTTCAATAGATTTCTTCCATTTTGAGGATATTTTCATTTATCAACATTCTTTTAGTCCTATAATTTATTATTGTGAATTTGTGACATTGTTTCTTAATCCTCAAGTTCCCTTATACTTCAGTTTTAACTTGATCAATTGGTTAGACCCTGTCCAGATGGCTACTAGTTATGGGTTGTATCCTTGACTGTTTCCTTAATAAGTTTAACTGATTTAAAATGACTTCGTTAAGAAGTGGGGTTTTTTTGGGGGGGGGTGAGGGGGTTGGGCGTTACTGGGTGGTAGTGAGAAAAGATACATCGATTTTCAGCTTCATTATTATTGAGCAAGCCAACGGTTTGGCGTTTTCTTTTCTTAAAGCTCTGTCTACCTGAAGTTTCTTTTTAGAATCTTTCAATTTATGAAAACTTTATGACTATTAAAACTATTTTCAACTTCTTAGCTTTTTCAATACACTTTGATATCGAATCATCACTCGCATTGCAATTTTAACGAAAATCTGAACTTTCCATAGTGTAGCAATACATGTTACCGTTCCAGCTCTCCCTTCAGTGAGCCCCAATTGAGGATATGTATAGTCACTTCTAGTGACAATTTAACGTGGAGAGTGTCATGCCAGTTCCTGGTCCTCATGCAGTATTGTCATTTTCAAGAAGGTGTTAATTAATCAGAGGACATGTATTGTTAAGGCATGTATGACATGGTAGTCTCTGCAGAGGAATTCTACTCGCTTCCCGAGAGCCAATCTGCTCCGATAGCCCCGTTTTAAAGCAAGAACACCTCCAGGAAGACGTCATGAAATATGCTTCTTGGTTTTTTAAAGAGAAGTCTGTTAAAAATATTTAAACAGATATGTTGTTTCTATGTATTGTATAATGGTTTACTTAAAGCAGGTTTATTTAGATCTATTTGTGTGTGTGTGTGTATGTGTGTGTGTGTTTGTGTGTGTGTGTGTGTGTGTGTGTGTGTGTGTGTGCATGTGCGTGTGTGCTTGTTATCCAGATACCTATTACACTTTTTCTTCATAAAACAAACATTAAGTTTATATGAACTTGTTTTCATACTATCTTTGAAGCTCCATGGAAAAAAATATTTGTCTAAAGATATCCGATACGATCATGAAATATGTGTACGTCCTCTCATCAACCTTGTTTTTTATTGTGCATGTGACAATATTATGTGTATTTATTTTTAAAACACCAGTTTGTTTATTCACGTAAAAAACACATTTTATGCTCTTTTATCTGCATATTTTTTTATACTAATATAGTTATTTTCTTGGTAACGTGAATATCGTGGCATCAGATTCATAAGAAATAAAGTAACTATTGTGTCTGTGTGTGTGATATTACATATCAGTTTCACAAATAATATGTTGCTTTCTAAACACTCATTTAAACAAGTAAAATATTTGAGAACCACATTTTTCAAAGCTGAATTGATTTTGTTTTTAAATGGATACAACCTAGTAACAAAGTTAGTTTGTAAAATATAAGTTTGTTAATGGTTTATATTTTAACTAAGTCAATACTTTGTTTTATTGGGGGATGATGGTATGGTTACCAGCATTGGATCATCTGTATCAACCCTGGCTGTTCAGTCAGATGGCCGGCATCACCACCTATACTAAGATACTTTGTAATATTTTGTATTGGTCACACAAATTTTATAACATTTTAATAATATCATATGAAATTATGTTAAGCAATCTTGCAATTGTGGATATGTTAAATCAGAATGTAAGCTACCATATACCTATGTATTTTCTAAATGACCAATTTAGTATTTGTAACATAAAGAAAATTATTATTCCATAATCCACAACTGTATTTTGGAGAAAAAAGTCATGGACTAAATGATAGCTATTTATGAAAGAAAATAAAAGAGTATTTGTATTATAAATGTATTATAAAACAGCATGGGCTATAACATGGACTATGATACTACATTCCATTCCTTGCAGCCATGTATAAGTATTTCCTCCTGAGTGTTGGGGGTAAAAACGCCAAACTGTGTTCAATTTTTAATCCCCGTGAAGCTTGGTTATGTAGTCTTGACAAGTTCATGCAGAGGTGGACTGCAAAAACAAGATGCCTTCGAACAAAATGACGTCGCTCACCACTGGTGACATATTCCTCCAACTGCTGCCAAAGTCATTTCAGCCTCTTCAAAATGTGTCATAATTTCATTTTAAGTCATCATTTTCTGTAGCATGTAGCAGAAAATGTAGATATTAATATTTGATTATAAATGAGCTCTGCGGTATGAATTCTCTTAAGGGAGTGAAATTTTGACCCTCTGATATGCCTCTGCATTTCAAATGCATGTAAAAACTTTGGAGCGCAATCTTTTGCCTATATCTCAATAGAAAATAAAGAATTTGAAGCCTTGAAAGACGAAGTTAGTTGATAATGAGATGCTGTGACCGTACCAGTGTTTCCAGATCATGAGATGTTCTGTAGAAGCTGGAAGGTCAGGCATTGGCTGCATGTTAGCTGGATAGCATCTCCACATGCCGATACTGACGTGATATCAACGTTTAAATGAACTATTATGATGCACCCATTTGTGCCTAAAATCTAGTCTAGGCCTAAAATAGAACCCTCTTAAATAACCAAATACATTGGCTTTTCTTGAGACATGAAATGCCCAAAAGTTTATTTGACAATAATGTTAATATTTTACTCTGGTTTATCTTTTGTCTTCTAGCTACATGACAAGATTAGAAGAAATATTCTTAAGCATGTCTTTATGGCCATGTGACAAAAACTTGCCATCCCTTGATTATATTTTATACTTAAATTGCAAAGTATCGAGATGAAATTGCAACCATCTTGATGGTGTTTCTTGCAAAAGTAACTTATTATCCCAATACAACCCTTTGTAATGTTTTCAAGCCAAGTCATGCAGGTATGATAGTATTCTGTTACAACAATCTGGATGATGTTTCCAACCTAGGTAATGTACGGAATTGTCCCACTACAACCCTCTGGTAATTCAACTTATTGACAAAGTAATTTGTCTAGATATATAGAGAATCTCACCCAAGTGTCTTGCAATATCAACTATATCAACACAAGTTGTGATAGTTATTAAATCCGAGCCTTGATATAATTGATATTCCAAGACATGAGGGTGAGATTCTATTTATCACCCAATATCATTTTCAAGTCATTTAAGAAGAAAAATGACACATAAAGATTTAACTGTGAAATCAATGTTTAGGCTGCTGTACATTTGCACTGTGACTTAGCAATGCTAGTGATGATATCACAGTGGTAGAACAATCAAATAATTGGTTCAAGCAATATCTACAGAAATGACATCACAATGGTAGAACAATCAAATAACCCACTAAATTGGGTCAAACGATATCTACAGCAGTCGATATCACCTGTATATATCGCTGATCTCTCACAAGCGATATCTACTGCAAAGACATAGTATTGGGTGATGAAACATATTGTATGCTTCCAATCAGCTTGATTGTGATTCCTATTAAAATGACCAAGTACAACCATATTCAGATCATTCACGAGTGTTGTGTTGTCTCAAGTCCTGACCAAGCCAGTTTCCTGAACTAAAGACTTATCAGGCATTAAATGTTTTACACTTGTTTCCACCTGTCTGAAGACCAGGCACAATCAACTGATCACAATTACATAGTAAGAAATAGTTTAATCTCAGAAATTTCTTGTGAATATATGAATCTGGGCATATGTGAAGTTGGAGCAGATTATTAACTTTGTCAATATAAATAGGTTCCTGAAAGCACGGACATTAGCTTTTTAAAGTGAAAAAAATTTGAAGAATATATTAGTCTTGGCCCATTTAAACATGAGCTACAGTAGTTCTCACATTTAGTTCCGTTTTATAAAGCTTCCAGTATTTTTTTCGTAATTTGGACATGTGCGCAAATTATCACTCTGACATTTGTCAACCCCCTGTAGGGCCCCTCTACAGAGGTTTTGGAGGGAGGGGATGGGGGAGGAAGGGGGGGGAGCAGGTTGGTGAGGACTGACAAAATTCTCTGATGAGCAATGGGGTGTGCAGTGCCACAGTTAGAAATGCCATGAGCTGCAATATGCACACTGCACATAAATTGCCTGGCTTCGTCGTTGAGGTAGCTAATGTACGGGGCTATCGAACAGCGAGTATGTCAAATCGAACCACACTTATTTCTTTCCACGTTGCTACTCGTGTTCTGGTGGGAAGCACTTACGTAATGTCAATAAGCCAGCATGGCCCTGCTCCCAGCTCGCGGAAATTGCCTGGCTCATGCCTGCACTCTTGCGCTTGAGTTAAAGGAAATTCTCGTGAGGCGCGAACACCATTCCTAGCCTTGTTAAAGGATTGAAAACTCTTTTTAAAAACTTCAAACTGCAAATTCATGCTGATCTGTATTTCAACGGATTTAGAAACTTGTAGTGAACTTTTCTACATTTTTTTGGGTTCATATTGTATAATATATCTATGTAACATTCTTCTTCAGGTTTTCAGCAATTTTCTATGTGCATGTGCTGGCTAATAATAGTGTAATTGGAAGAATTATCAAAGTTTACCAAGACGAATACACTAAAACCTATATTCAGTAAACATCTTGATCTCTTGTCTATTCTACCCATCCACTCTTTCACTCATTCGCTATCCCACCAATTTAGCCACTTTAAAACCCACCTCAACACCAAACCATAAAACACCCATACCAGTCTATAAACTGATCATGTACTCCCATTCTGAACACCTTTTGTTGTCGAATGTAATTTAACTCATCAATTTTCAGCCCCCTCTCTGATCACCCTTAATTTTCAGCCCCCTCTCTGATCACCCTTAAATTATCTAGATCCCCTGCTATATTATTATTGATGTCTTTCTATAGCATTTACATTCAGTATACAGCAATATTCAGTTCTAGCTGGTTTGTCAAACAATACATTTGCTATTTAAGCAATATAAATAAAACTAGCTGAAGTTTTTATTAGTCTTTAAATTGTTTTAATATTAAACCACAATAATATTAGTATCATAGTATGCTAATAAATGGCATTTTTAATTGTTTTTGTGTGTGAATTGGTTTCCGATCAATTTAATGGAATATATGCAACAAACAGTTTTTGAAAAATGTACTAGACAATAATGTTAACATTATGAAAAGGAATATTCATTTGGCAGCTATATTCTTAAGTGGATTTTATTCTACATGTACTATTGACCTGAAAACCCATCTAATATCAGATTACCTACAATTCACCTTACTTTTATTGTTTCACTTTGCCTCTTGGTGGTAATGACCAGGTATGTTTCAACATCAGTCATTGCAATAAAATTTCATTTTAAAAGATACAATTATTCTGTGGTGCTTTTTGTTCCAAAATTGAAAATTTCCAGTAATTTTTGTGCATTACAGTGTGGTAAATGAGAGAAGACAGATTGTTCCTGAGGGATCAGTCTCCAATGTCAGACACTAGTGAAGGAAGGCCCTCCCGAGGGTAGATATTTTTCCAGTAACTTAGTCAAATCTCAACTGTACATGCTAGTCATGTTCCAAATAATTTGGGAACATTGTTTCCTGGCATAGTTATTATTTTTCATCAGTCTTAAAGCAACAGATATTTTGCCATTTGTAAATTTTTTCTAAATAAGATATATATATATATTCAATATTACATTGTTGAAATATCACGTTCCTACTATGCTTCCTACTATAGTATATAACTATATAGATATATAGTATATAATTCTTATAGTAAGAAATGCTCACGTGGTTAATTTACAGTCCTTCAGTGAATTTAATTTTATGGAAAGCAATGACTTCTCCCTAGTGTCGCCATTAGAGAAATGATTCTTTTATCATCTGTGAGAGACATGCTTTAAGTTGTAGTTCAATGCCAGCTTAACATAAGTTGTTGAGAAAGCAGTATGTTGAGTACTTGAATATATGTACAACCCATATCTTTACAAGATCTTGCTACTTTTAATCATTTATTGCATAATTGCAAGTTTTACTTCTATTACAATATACATGTACTAAATTATTTTAAATTTAAAGAATAATGTTGTTTACATTTAAATTTTAAAAAGTGATTGTTTATGGGTCATAGGTACCTGGGGGCTTGTTCTCGAAACATTCTTACGATCTTCTTAACCTAAGAACGTGCGTAACATTTTCATAGCTCTACTATATGAATCTTTAAGATTGTCATTCGACCATAAGAACATTTCGAGAATAGGCCCCTTGTACCATTGTGGCAGCCCCTTGTACCATTGTGGCACTTCATTTGCCTTTCCATAAAAATGTCAAAAATATATCTGAAATCTCTGCAAAACGTGAATATGCTTATACATTTCACAGCAACCTTGGTTTGTGAATCAAGAAATCAAAGCGCACGTGATTCTAAATGGCGTTCACTATTACGATTTCTAAACTAACTGCAGCAGTTCAAAGACACGTGATCATTACTGTGTCCACATCATTAGTTTCATATTCACGACAAAGGGTTAATTTGTATTAAACGTAACGCATTGGACACAAAGTCTTATGATCATAATGCTGAAATAATCAACAAGGTGTAATGAGTCTAGCCTTTAGCAGCCAATTACATGGCACATGTCATATGTCCTTAGTTTAACATTAATCACCAGACTAGCATTACACATTGGTATTAACAACGTCAGTTTTTCTGGTTAGATTGACTCGCTAATATTTGAGAAGATAGCTTTTGCAATTATAGTTTTAATCTTGTGTACATGGTACCCATCAAACTATTATTATTACTAATTAAGAATGTTAATATTTTCTAATATTTCCTTTCAATGATATCATATCTCACATGACGAGTACCTCCGAGATGTCAATTCATATAGATGAAATTTGTGTGTATTATTTTTCTGTGGTTTTCTATTTGTATATTATTAACATGTACCTTCAATTTTGAAATATATTATTTCATATAAATGTATGGGGAGATCATATATGTATAAGATTTTAAAAAATGATTCTATGTATTAGTACTTCATTTATTTAACACTTTTAATATATAAATATGTTATAAATTTATCATGTAATTACATATGGTACATGGTACTTGAACCAGTTCATTCCCATAAATGAATTTTTATCTGCAAGTATGACGTCAATTTAACAGTAGGTATTTTTCTACCTGCTGTCAGTTTGACAATTGCTTTTCTTATGAATGATGCCTTCAAGCAATGCTTGCAAGTCTTGGATTGAAACTGTCATGGATAGGATGTCTGAGCTTTTACAATGATATCGTAGATAAGATGTTCCTAGAAATTTGCCTCCCGGTAATATGCAGAATATGCCTAGAATTTTCTCTCTCAGTAATATACAGAATTGTCCTGAAATTTCCTGAAATTAACTCGACCATGATATTCTGGTGTAGCATGTATTTTGTCTATAGAGAGAAAGGAATTGGTACAAAACTAGAATTGATGGTAAGATAGGCATTCAAAACAGCCTGATACAGTTTGCATGTGATCATGTTGAGAAGGCAGGTGATCCTAATAGAAGATTACATATTACACGTACGTGTACTTGTTTATTTAATCAGGGAAGAAAAACAATGGAAATACAAGGGCTTTGAGCAGATGCTTCAGAGTATTTTATGATGGAGATAATTGAAATGTGAATGCATTTTAATAACTTCCACATCAATGTACAACATGTCATGAATAGTAATTAGCAAAGAAAAATATGCAGAAAAGAAAAAATATAAATGTATATTACTTTATTGATGGAATCCAGATACAGTGAAATTGGAAATAATTAGAAAAATACACACCATGTAATATTTACTATGGTGTATCTACCTATCTATAGGCTTGTAAAGTTTTCAAAGATTTACATATTATATGGCAGTAATAGCTTGATTTACTAGCGACATTCACTATTCAAGGAATTTGTTCTCTGGCAATTTCTGGCAACTGGGATTTCTTGTCATGAAAATGACAAGGATTTTGACAAATTTGGACTGAAAAAATGTTACAGTTTTGGTTAGTAATAGAGTCCTTGTTCCAGGAATTTAATCATGTGGGCAGGTTCATAACTTGGTTCCAATACCCTGTGGCTAACTCTAGGCATAATCTAAGCCAAAGGATAAGCTTTAAATGCAACTCCGTTCATTGCTCATATTCATCGTATTGACTTGGTTTTAATCTGTGTCTTTCAGAAGATAAAAATATTTCAGTATTTGATATTATTGGTATGTGCTTGATCAATATGGAAACTGGCTTACTTCCTCTTCCTTGGGAAAAAAGTTTCTCTTTTAGTGTACTAAACTTTTTAGAGATATCTAGCTATTTTGCATAATTAATAACACAGTATATTATCCAATATAATAATCTGAAACCTGGATTTTGTTCTCATCTATTAACACCCTTTCTGCTTGTTTTGCCATCGTCCTGCAAATGCCCTGTAAAGAAATAATTGTAATTTACCCAGCAGGTAGATGGTTAATCATGATCATTGGTATATAAGGCACTTCTGCTTGTATCTAGCATTGAGAAGGTTAATGTCATATTACGTTGTATCCGATTTAGTCAATAATTTGCTATCATCTGAGGACTATTGAATGTTCAATAGGCATGGTAACTTATCCTTGAGGACAAAATGTGTTTTGCTAAAATATTGCGGTCTGTGATTGGGTTGTAATAGTATAAGTATCAGTTCATATGAAAAATGTGTTCCTAGTAGTCGAATCTTTGTGAAATTCCACAGAATGTTACTGAAATGTGCAATTTCTTGCAGAAGCTCATTCAAATTGTCAAATTTGAGATTTGATCCAGAAATCATCTCGTAATAGTTTGATATATGTATGTATCGTTCATATGCTCTTTGTATTGTTCATGTGAGATACATTTGGGATATAGCTTTTGGAAGAGACTAAGATGATGATACTATGGCATAGGGGTACTTTAGGTTGTTTAATGTGTCTGGAGTCATGGTCTTTTAAGGTTATTTGTGTATAAAATCTCAACTGTTTATTAGTCAATAAATTCTCAGCAATTGAAACTATGAATATTACATATTAGGTTAGATTTTACTTAGACAAATACGTTTTTGAGTTGCTACACAAACACAATATAATTTGGAATAATAATTAACTAAATTTGTTTATAGTATTACCACTCTATAATATATACTAATGTTAACATAGAATAGTGTTCCTTTCTTTCCATGTAGCAATTTATCAAAAGAATATAGTGGCGATTATGAAGGATGATTTTAAGGAATCATATCCACATCATTTTAAAAAACCAAACATGTGCTATATTTCTTTTCATATTGTTCATTTCAGAGTCACCCTGGAAATGGGTAGTTAATAATCAATATCTACAATTCTCACCACAAATTTACTAAAGCTATTTATAGGAAAGTCCAAATTACTAGTATATTGTATGCCCATTGAACATAGAATGAAGTACTATGACTAAGCTCTATTTATGTAACCCAGTAGTCATATACCCTGAGGCATTGATTAGTTGAATCTAATTGATGCATTAGTGACTTCTCAAATCTAAAAATATATTTGTTCATGTAGCTTTACCTTAAAATTATTCTACTTTACTATGAATTTTTATTTTCAGTATTTTAATAATACAAACGATGTTGATTAAAATCAGCCTGTTCATATCACAATCAAAGACTTTCATGAAAATCACTACAATTAATTAATAAAGCATTGTTTCTTGATGTTAGAGAAATGTTCAGATGAATTTTACTTTAATAAAAATAAATGTTCTAATTTAACTGTTCATTCTGTATTTTATTGGTTGTATTTGATTCAACAAAGACATTTATGTTTAATGTCTGGTTTCCTATTGTTAATTATGTGTTGGTGTTTTTGTAGCATTGAGAGGCTGCAATGCATTGAAATACAAAAAGCAAAGAAAACTTAACATGGAGGTATTTTCCAGCTTTGTTTGATAATGATTTTGGTAACAATTAGCAAAAGATGAAATGTATCTTGCCTAATAATGGAAGGCATTACTGGGTATATATACAAAGGAGTTTGTGTTGAATGTATTAGCTCACTATTTAAAAAAAATAATTTTTATTTTAAAAAAACCTTGTTACCATAGATGGTTGATGTGTATTGTTAGCTTTGCGATGTTATTTCAAGTTTTCAGTAATAATCAAGAAACTATTTTGCATATGATGTATTGTTTTTTTAAGATGTTACCAAATCTTTCTTTGTATATAAAGTCTTTACCTGATCCACACACATTTGTCTATAGGACACCTCTGGTAGCTACAACATGGATAAGGTTGAAATGGAATATTATGTAGGTGTAAGTTTGTTCTGTGTCAATTTAAAGAGCTATACTAATCTAAAGGTTCCATGTTCATGTCAATACCTATTTGGAATTATTTTTAAATTAGTGAATTAGTGAAAATATATTATTCCATAAGATTACATATTTCATATCAAAATGTACTTTATATGTTTACAATTTTTAAAGATATATTTTGTTATTAACACAGTCTGGTCCCATGTTAAATTTGAGTGATTATTTTCTAATAACCATCCAGATATTTGGTACTAACCATGCCCGCTTCAAGTCTATTTCCCTCTCTCACATCTTCAATTTATACTACAAATACAAAATATGTTATGTCAGTATTCCATCTGAACATTTAAATTTAACAAATAGCATGTCATATTCTCAAATTTAAAGACAGGCAGAAATTCTGTTCACATTCATATATCATTTAAATTATGTACGATTATTTAATCTCCAATAAAAACTTAAATTTATTACCGGTAATTTCTATTTTTTAACAATACAAATGTATGCAAGCAGTGATAATATTCATAAAAATGTATTTTTTTCAATTTTTTTTTATGTGCGTGTTCTGAAATGTTGATGTAACATCTAACAGAGTGACCGATTCCCTTACATCGTCTATTAAAAGCAGCGGTCATCAATCTTAGACAAAACCCCTGAAACATATCCGTTTTTAACCATGAGCAGGTTACTCGGGCCATATGCAATCAGTCAAGAATGAACACTACCAGATAAATTCATTTACAGAGAAAACTTCCCAAATTAGGCTTAAAAAAACAACAAGATCATGAAATTTGAATCAGTTTCGGAACAGGCCATATTACAGCAGATGTTAAAGCAACAATAATCAATCAGTGACGAGTAACGTGACTCTCTGGAGCAGTAGGTGACTTGAGACTGGTGCGACTGGTCTGTAAGTCACAACCTCCTACGAGGGATTCGATGTCCACGTGTCACTTCCAAGATTCATTGTTCCTCGATGCTCGTCCAATTTGTCACATTACAGATGAAGAGTGGTCAATGTTTTTTCTCATCAACTTTTAACATCCAAAAATATCTTGAGCTGTTCCAGGGTGTAAAAGTTGGCGATATGGCTGAATATGCATTCTGTGATGTTTATTTCAGGGAATTAAATGCTCTGTCTTGCGTATGCTTCATTTAATGGGAACAGTTCCATGGTTTATTTCAATGAATGTAGAATCGTTCTATTCTGAAAAATAAATGTTATGTACATTTTGTTAATCTATTAAATTCTGTTCTTCGATGAGAATCGTCAAATAGTGTTTATTTAAAAAATTGTATGTAGTTTTAAACTTTAAAAAATATTGAGGAATAATTTGTAGTGTGTTTATTTTAAGGCAATAACATCTTTAACTATCAATACAAAATCAATGGTATATTCTGTTAATAATACAATTATTTTTGTTACTTTTTTAATTGCCTCGTTAATTGTTTTACAATTAATATTTTGCTTTTTGTTTGAGGAAACATGCATAAAATCCCTGTATACTTAGAACGTTTTCAGAATACACAATATTTATTGATCGTTGTAGAGTGAGTGAGTATTGGATGCACTTGTGACAACGGCACTTGTGGGATCAGCACTTGATAATACAGTGATACTGCTATTAGCACAAACAGGAAAACGACAGGAAAACGGTTCCGATAAGAATTATGATATGGCTCTTAGTGGCCATATTCATAATGCAATTTAGGGTCATAATATATGTTTTTCAACATTTTTACTTCCCTTATTTTGTATAGATATTTTCAATATTGAATTTCTGATTATCAGGATTTGTGGAAAATTAAGAAACTTAAAAAAAAGAAGAAATTGCTGGGTTTTTTCTCTGCTGTTTATGTATAGTAAAATTAATTCAAATTTTCATTTCAAATAGTGATCACCATTAATATCCAAGACCATGCCTATGCTATGGTTATTTATATTTATTTATATATTGTTTTCCAAAATAGGGTGTTCAAATGATGTTCAAGTATTAACACATATACATGCAATGTAAATGTCATTGCATAAATAATGGTTTTAGACAAAAGTAAAATCAATATGGTATATGGTTTTACTTAGAAGCATCCAGGACTATTACCTTCATGAAATGTATATGCAATGACAGCTTTACACACAATGATCTATGCCATGTCTATGTAATTCCTGTCAATGTCTGTACTGACAGCAGTTATTAACATATTTATATATACAGATCACATCTTGGAATAATTCAGCATATACTATCAGTAATAAAACTTGTCTACCATATTCCATAGACAAATGAATTAAAAATATGAATTGGCAAAGGAGAATTAAAGAGAAATGTTCAAAATTACCAAATAGTAGCTGTCAAATTATTAAAGTTTCATGTAAACACAGTCAGTAAATTAAAAATATTGTCAGTTTTAAGTGTCATTATTTGAGTTTCATGCTAACAGATATTTGAGCAATTGTCATACTGTATGCTACCGTAGTGCAGGGAAAACTAAGAGAATTCCTTTATCGTAAAGGGAAAAATAAACTTGATTTGACAATTCTAGAAGATGTCATATGTGTACATGTCGACTATAATCCCAGTCAAAGATTTACCTTATTGAAGATGAAATGTCTTGGCTAAACCCATATAAACTATTTAAGACTTCCAATTACAAGCTCCATTTCCATTGAGAAGGATGTACTTCATGTACTGACTATTTTAAGATTAGCGTAATCGATATTTACGTGTGATATTTCGGTACAACGTGGTAGGTTTCTTGTACTCTTTTCCTGTCAGAAGTATGTCACAATATTAATTGAGTTCCTGGCAGGATCCCATCATTAATATTACAAGTATACATACGAATCCAGCTTGACTTCTTCGAACACCAAGATAATAATTGTCAAGCATTTTCAAATTCTTTTGTCTGGAAGTAGTTTTGTTCTACATGCTAAAAGATGTTATAAGTATGTATGCTCCTATTAACTAATTTGATACACTGGCACCAGTTTACTGGTTTGTTGCAAACAATCTAATTGATTGATCAGCTATGGACAAAAGAAGGTTGTTTTTTAAATTATTTTTTTATGAATTGGGGTTTAGAGCCACTTTCAAGATTCTTTCTCTTATATTACAGCTTATCAGTTTAGGGCAGGAGGAAACCCACAACATCCATAGTACTGAATGTTGCAGTAAACCTGCAAGCACCGGCTGGTACTAACAAGACCACTCTACAGATATCACATCCTATCTCTCACATTGATGCCCCACAATAAGAATTAATTGCATCACTATGACATTCAAGGAATTTCATGTATTTAAGGTACAATAATTGATTTGCCGAAGAATATACCACCACATGAACATTGTCAGAAAGAATGTTTTCAACATCTTCAAAGTTTCAAAATTATTAAAGTATTGAACTCTCTCATTTACTGGTGAAATGTACATATTTAATGATGACTGTTTCAATTATTCATAGTTAGCTTCCATTCAGAAAAATCCATTTATGAAGATAGAAGTAAAGATAATAAACTGTTTTCTTAAAATTCTCATCTTCTACACTAGTATTTGTATTCTCTGCCAAATTTACTATTCTATTAAAAAAACATGAATCTGTACATAATTGTTATTTCTCAGTCAACTAATCAAAGGAGGCATTTATTCATTCAAGAAATCTTATTGATATTTCTGAAACTGCCATGGTGATGCACTTCAGTCACTAAAAGCCACTTCCGGACAATATTCATGTTTTGTTGTTTTTATTTTATTAAAATTAAATCAATTTGATTTCTGATCTCGACAACAATAAAAGATAACACCTCGGTCTTGTCATGCACGTGCCACAGTGCTGGACTATCGAGACATCACTGTTTACTCTGTGCTATTCCATCCAATGAAGCTGTCCAGATTTGTACGGAGACATTACGTGCATGGGTGAGCTCAAGATATAAAACTGGATGTAAGGTTATAAAGAACAGTGTTTTTCATGCTCTCAAGTGGCGATATTAATTGTGAATTGCCAATAATAAGCTGTGAATGACCATCAAACAAATCCGATTACATGTACAGAGCTGAATGAGAGTCAGAATTGTGACAATGGATCAGCACATTTCAGCCATTATCCAACATCAGAGTGCCATTAGTGGAGTGACACCCTATGTCCACTGCTCCATATTGGCCAACGTCTTGGCCTTGTAATTGATGACGGGTAATTAGTAAGGTCTTCACAGGAAAAGGGTTAAAATCGATCTTCTCCCTCTTTTACTCAATTTAGCATTGCAGTTTGAAATCCTCTTTGTTTCAACATGGTCTTAGAATCCATGTCAGGTCATTGTCAGGTCACAATGGAGCCTTATTTATGTTTTAAATTAGATTTTCGTTATTAAAACTGCAGTGTCATTTGGCCTAAGTAAGATTGAAATAATTCTAATCAAGTTAGCAGTTGTCTTAATTGATGAGAACTGATTTGATTTTTTTATTTTTTTAAAGGTTTATTACTATTATGTATTGATTTTGTATATGAAGCAATGGATCATGTTATAATTTACAGAAGACTTTACTGTAATGTATTCAAAATATGAACAATTTTTAATCAATTAACAGAAAGGGAAGTTTATTTATTTATCATTTATTTATAATTGTTGTAAGTCTTGTGTATCATAATATCTATCTTTTAATATTCATTATAGTCTATACTACCATAATATCTATTGTAATATTCATTGTCGCCTATTCTAACAGCTACTTGACTTGTTCCTGTATCATTTCTTTTAGATGTCGTCATTGTTGCCGTCATTGTATAATATGATTATCATGAGAATGTACATGATTATTAATTTAAAGCTCAACCACTGATATATAACTGTTTGACCTTAAATTCATTGTCACATATATATACGAAAGATTCCCACTGTGCCATTAAACAATAACTTACTTACTTAAAATTGTATCCAACCCTTAAAATTCTATCTAACCCTATAAGGATATGCATAATACATTTGTAATTATTCAAAATTGTTAATTTGATTTTGATAACAACTGAGACAGCATATGATAACCTATTGGCAGAACATGACATATTTTGGTGGATGATGACCTATTGTTGGATGAAGACCGATTGTTGGATGGTGACCTATTGGTGAATGATGACCTATTGGTGGATGATGACCTATTGTTAGATGATGACATATTGGTGGATGATGACCTATTGGTGGATGGTGACCTATTGGTGGATGCTCTGGAACATTGTTGTTCATGGCATCTCTTCTACTCTTGTGGCCGTCCTTGACCCTGCAAATAATGAAGCGTGTTGAGTAATGATAAAGTATGGACGTGGTCATGTAAAAACAGTCGATTCTTTAACTAAATAGTTTACTGAAGACGTGTTGACATACATTGCAGACCACCAATCTTTCTGGGATTTTTTTACCAAACCTTGTATGGATTGTGGTAATATTGTCCTGAAGCAAATAATCGACTTGTATAGTCATCTGAATTCTGGAGGCTTTTTTTGTGTGGACAAGATGACTAATGACTAATCAGATAGTTTAAGTAAATATAATGTTTGATTTGGGAGGATATAGTGAACAAAATGCAAGCCAGTTGAAAAATAGAAATTAAATTAAAATAAAGTATCATTGAGATCTTTTAACTCTATTGAGAAATACGACTGAACTAGATATTTTCTTGTTACATGGATATATATTTGGAGACCAGCAAGACTGTCGATCCTAAACTGTTGGTAATCCTTTAATGCGTGATTAAAAGTTACAAGTCTCCATTCATTCAACTTACAACATCTGGAATGTTTAAATGCATGTCTATTACGGCACACTTCCCAACTGAATGTTTTACTGCTGTGCAAGACCGTGAGGGCGATAAAGTTTGCACGAAATTTCCACGTTTTACATGTTCTGGCAGGTCATTATCTCTTAAACATCAATTTTACTGACTGAGTTTGTGCAGAATGCACCTCTTCATTCTCATCAGGATCATGCATTTTGGGCATAAACCTGTGAACAGAGTCGCAGCCAGGAAAGGGAGTTAGTATGTTCAGTTACGTCATCTGCATGTACAGGAAGCACACTAACCTAACATCTCAAGCTCTCCCAATTGATTTTCACTACCGAACAGGTTAACTGTAATTGTCAGAAAGTTCTTAAAGCCCCAATGCACGAGGGCTGGCGATTTACATGCGAAAATATCATCACGTTATCCTTTCACGCTGCATTGTAGTGCAATATGAGGCATGAAGAATGGGCCATTTTTGTACTCCATGAGCATAAATCTGCCCGGTCTTGTCATTGGAGGCGCACACATGTCATATTTTTGTCCCCATGTCTGCGATAATAGACGTGCATCAACAACAGTTGTGCATTACGAGGAGTGTTTTGCGACCCGTACACAGCATGTTCATCGTGATGGCGGATAGCTACAAATCCTGGCGGACGACCAATGTCAATGTTTTTGTCACGATGACTTTAATAACTTGAGATCCATTGACTTGATTTGATGTAATTTTATTTCCTTTTTGCGTCCCAATCAATGATTCCTAATGCTGTATCATTCGACTTAGTTTCAGAGCTCGGTGTACGAGTTTGATTTTTGAAATTTTGCGCATGTTCGTTGAATGAAGCAGGAAAGGATTGCATTGAAATTCAGGAAGAAGTAATCGTTTCAGCCTTCTAAAATTCCAGGCATGTATTTCTATGGGCACAATAGGTAAATTGAATTCTTCATTATTCAAAGTTGTTAAAACGGCAGTATTTTTAGATGGCTGGCAACTGCCTTTCACTTTCAATGATGAAACTTGTATTGGAGAATTCACCGTGTGTGCCTGACTGTGGGTTCATCTTGTTCATATCAGTTTAGCAGCTTTATTCAAGAAGTTGTCTTCCTCCAAGACATGTAGGTAATTAGTATTACTATGACAAACATCTTACACTGATTGGCATGGTTTTTTAAAAAGAATATGCCATGTTTTTGTCTAGTAACTGTTTAGTAGATGGTTTGGTATTGCATAATTTTACATGTGTTTGTTTCTATGAGATATAAATGTTGACTATGGGCAGTTGACCAGTCATAATCAGACTTTTATTACTGATGTTGGAGCTGATCCATTGACTGGGGTAATAATGTAGTGCTATAAGCATGCTTTCCAGCCTGGATTTGACATATGGTACATGTGTACATTATTATTCTTTTGTGACTTATTTGTCATTATCATTAACTTATTCCATTTCCTTTATTAGTCACTAAGGCCATAGTTATTTGATTCCCTGGTTTACGGATATGCCGACCTGATTTTTTTCACTTTGGAAAATAAAATATTATAATCTGCTGACGGTGTACTGGTTTTTAGAAAATTATTATAATAAATGGTGAAAGAACAAGTCATATTAACCATAATTGGACATGAACAAACACCGAGAACAATGGTTTTGAAGTCAATTTGATTGCTTACTGGTAAATATTTAGTAATTTATAACAATTACTTCTATTGACACGTAGTGATTTTTAAATAATTGTGCATTAAAATCTGTACAATTTATATGCACTGGTATTTATATTGGACACGACCGACTGGCCAAAATATATAATTTTATATATTTATTTTTTCGACCACTAGAGCCAAAATTATCACAGAAAATTCCATAAACCATGGAATCAAATAACTATGGCCTAATTTGTATTTCTTTTGAATGAATGAGTCGATTACCAGCCAAATGCATTTTAGTATTGCTTTATGAAATTAATGACACATTAATAAAAAATAAAAGTTTCTTTTAAAGGAATTAAATCTAATGTTGTAATTTATTACACTAATACTACTACTGCTACTACTACTACTACTACTACTACTACTACTACTACTACTACTACTACTACTACTACTACTACTA
>JAUTBT010065360.1:0-14290 GCA_032361225.1 Lepetodrilus schrolli
GCAGGTTTACTGCAACATTCAGTGCTACAGATGTTGCGGGTTTCATCCTGCCCTAAACTGACAAGTCGTGATATAAGTGAAAGAATCTTGAAAGTGAATCTAAACCCCAATACAAAAACAAAACAAAAAACTCCACTGCAAACAGCATTGTTTTAAATCTTATGAAATCTTATTGAACATATTAACATAATCATCTATGGAAATCTATCCAATAAGAGTATGTATGCAGGATTGGAATATAATGCTATGAATTATTCAGTGAACTGAATTGTCCTTCCATTTGTATTCATACAAACACAGCATTATTGTTTGTCCTGTGACTTGGATTAACACAGAGAAAGACACAGGAATACAACCACTGCAGGGCCAATGTCAGGCTAACATGTGTGTCTATTAATGCCAGTAGTGTCAGGCGAACATGTGTGTCTATTAATGCCAGTAGTGTCAGGCTAACATGTGTGTCTATTAATGCCAGTAGTGTCAGGCTAACATGTGTGTCTATTAATGCCAGTAGTGTCAGACTAACGTGTGTGCCTATTAATGCCAGTAGTGTCAGGCTAGCATGTGTGTTTACTAACACTAACATGTGTCTACTAACAAACACCAGTAGTGTCAGGCTAACATGTGTCTTTACTAACACTAACATGTGTCTACTAACAAACACCAGTAATGTCAGGCTAACATGCATGTCTACTAACACCAGTAAATCTACCGTAAGACAAAATAAAATACCATTTTGCACTCATTTTAAATGAAGTATGTAAAGAAATGCAATCTGCGTCATGCCTTTTGAAAATGAACCCCACAATCTACATCTAACCTGAGTGGTAAATAATCTGGCTAATGTGATCATAAAAGGATGATTAAAAAAAGACATTCAGATACACGAGTCTTCTTTCTGACTTTCTGTCTTTATGAAATATTCTTTCCGTTCAGGATTAGATATGCTAAGTGAATCATGTGAATATATTATTGCCTAATACATCAATCTATGAAAATATCTAATAGAAAGTAAAACTGTCCATACTACTGCTACACAAAGAAAACAATTGATGTAACGGTTAAACCATGAAAGCACAAACACTATCTGAATACATCAAAGATGTATAATATCCTTCCTCCGACAAGCTTATTATACCACAATGAGTATGCCAAATGTATTGCATATGGTCTTACAATATTTCTGCATCAAGATCAATACCAGGCAATTAGATCTGTCTGTGCACTAAGATGACATCTGTACATCTTCCTTATCCACACTGGCTGCATATAGAAAAATATACTCAAGAAAATAAATTAAGGATCAGCAGAAATTTTGTGACAAAGCTTTCTACCAAAGTTCTGAATTGGCCTTGAGGAATCTGGTGCCATTCTTCCAATGCATCTACAAGTTCTTGAAGAGTATCTATAGCCTGTATGAAATTTAGATATAGTTTTGTTAAAATACTATCAAAATATGTCCAAAAAGTCTACTGGCCCTTAATTAATATTGTTAAGATAGAATATACCAATTCAGATAATTCTTTGCTTCATGTTTTACTGCTGCTTATACAGTATGAACGCATGACTTGTATATGGCCTTCTTCTAAAATATACATCTTCCTGGTGAATAAGTACATTAAACAGTCAATACATTTTGGGCTCAATTTGTCTACAGCAAGCTTACGCTATAATGCTGAGAGATCGGTTAAATGATATTTGAATTTAAGACAGACTATATGAATTCAATTGAGAAGCTCTATTGTTCTCATTTTACCAATAGCTTTACAGAACAGAACATATACAGAACAATAAACAGAACACTACTGAGTACTCACTTTTACATGGTATATATAAACAGACCTTAGTATTCCTATAAAAGAAGTACACAGCCACACTCTCCTGTCATTCACGATTTACTCATCCTGATAATACAGTCTTAATGTTTTCTTACAATCTTGTTGGATTCCAATTCCTATTTACAAACGTTTATGGCCAGAATACGAAACAGCCACTGGGTGGGCTCATAATCAATTGTACGTAGATAATGTGAATTCTTGAATTCTGGAATCTGAAGGAAGGACGATGTCCATTCTGGAAATGATCTTTACAGCACGGACCCACGGGGAAAGTCTTTAATGTTAAGCTTCACAGTTATCATTTGTCTTCATTGGTAGCATCAGTACCTATCCAGCTCTCATTCCATTAACCATTACTCTTCTTGTTAACGTACTGTAGCTACAAATTGATGGCTACCTACTGGGAAGATACCAAAGATGAATAGTCACGCCATGCTCTTGCTGAAGAGGTGTCAATGGTTGTGGTTCTTCTCTAGGCTATCACTAGTATCTCCATTATGGCCTGGGTAATGATGTTGTATTTGATATACAGTATGGCATAAACATGTAATTTCCAATCAAACTGTTAACAATAGTATATTTTTTTTCATGGTGTGGAATATGGATAGGCAAAAAAGCATTAAAGGAAAACTACATGTATATGGCATTACATTTCTGATCCTTGAGTATACATTACATAATGTTTGTACACTGTATATGTTTTGGAAAATTATAATAATAAGTGGTGAAGGAACAAGTAATGTAAACAATGAACAAAGATCAGCAGGAAATGGTTAACACAAAGTCAAAGCCAATTAGATTGCTTACTGGTAAATATGAATAACAACAGTCTAATTATAACAATTACTACTATTGACAAGCAGTACTTAAAAAAATAATTGTGCATTCAAATCTAAATTACAATTCATGTGTATTGGTGTTTATAACAATTATTGACAATTAAATTAAGCAATCATATTTATTTTCTGTCAACCGACCATAATCTCCAATTATTATTATTTTTTTATCGGACCCGACCGGCTGGCAAAAACTTCAAATTATATCTATTTTTATTTTTGACAGCCCGAGCCAAATTTATCATAGAAAAATCTGTAAACCAGGGAATCAATTAACTATGGCCTTAGTAAAGGAAAAAATGCAATTGGAACTTTCCAAAGCAGGGTAAGAAAACAAATCGGAATGTGATAATATACAACATATGCAAAGCCATGGTATACGCTAACATCAATACGCACATCCAGATAGGGGTATTTATGGATATTATGTTTTCTCTCTCCGTTGAAATTAGCTCTTAGAACTAATTCTGATCTTGGCACAGGAAATAGGTTAAACAAACTTGAAAGGAGGCCTCCACCTTATGAAACTCTCAACACTTGCATCTCTGTCTGTACACCCTCCAAAGTCTTGTCTTTCCACTGTGACGGACATGAATGTTCACAGATACATTTTCATAAGCACAGAAAACCATCGAAGTGATGATATTTGAACTATTCGAAGGTGATCAGAGGCTGTCAGTCAGAAATTAGACCCACCATGGAATTCTCGGCTGAGTAATGGCAGCAAATGTTGCCATAATAATGGAAGCATCTTGTGGCATTATGAAGACGTCGAACCAGTAGGCAACGAGCATTAACGATGGGTCAGGGAAAAGAAAAAGAACAAAACTTCTGCAAATTACCTACGTGTTGATGTTAAGGTATACCTGTCTTCTGGGTAAGAAAACAAACAATTTACCGACAAATTTTCTCATTCTTTATAGAAATCGTTTTTCTTTGACAAGCTGTTCTGAGATATATGGTAAAGCAACAGGAGATATGTCTGTATGTTAAGACACGATATTGAGGAGAGTAGAGGGTGGTATGAGGAGTTTAGTCTTGAAATATTCTTTAAAAACATAATTATATTGTTTACATTGGCTCGATAGATTCTGATGCTCGAAAGCTTGTCAAGGGATGACTGACAATTGGCAACAAAGATGATAGCAGATGTTGAAGTCAATACCACAGAACACAAACACTTGGCAAGACCATAAATGTAGAGATTAGGAAAAAGTACAGATATCCATCTGTTTTATTTAGAAAAAAAACAACATTCCTTTTCAGCTACCTTGTTTAACTTCTCTCTTGTGAATCAATCCGAAATTATTCCTCATCAGGCATATTCAGCTGCTAGGAGGTTTACTAGCTTACTTGACCGTCTGTAGCTTTTAAATACTTTATCAACAACTACAAATGCATCCAATATACTTTGTTAATGTGACTACAATCTTTACTTTTGTTATAATGTGTGAATACAAACAAACTGGCCAGATTTTAATTAGACATTTTAAAATCATCAGATTATGCCATGCATAATTACGAGGTCAGGCATCAAAACAGAACAGAACCAATATTTCATAGGCTAAAAATTGAACATCAACATACAAGGTACAAAACAAGAGAAACATGTCACGTTGCCTGGACATTTATCTGGAAATCTGCATTGATTCATATTTTACAAAACACAAATATTATATATTTTAAAAATTACAATTGAACAGAACCCGACATTTAATTATTTATGGTATAAATGGAACATACAATATATAAATAAATTTATCACATAACATATGGAGTGCTACTAATATAAATATTTTCACTAGTGCAATAACACATACGCGATATCTGGACCTCTTTTACAGTTTCTTGGGATGTAATTTGTCGAATATAAAGTTAAAAGGTTTCTTCAATTGAATATGCAAACACATTTATCAATATGTGCACATTTACATGGAACTATATTTTGTCTGCATGCTGTAATCCATTTCCAAAAATGTTGTCTATATAGTATTTGTGACTGAAAAATCGATATTACAATAGTTTCTACAGTTATGTGATAAATAGAATCTCACATTCGTGTTCATATATTACAAAATTTATAAAACTCGTTGGCAAAAAATGATATTATGCTCAGCAGAGCCTCACATACTATCAGTTTTGCCAACTCGTTTAATTTTTGCCAACTCGTATCTATTAATGCATTCCAAGAAAATGATGACAAAAACTCACATTTGACAAATAACCATTAGTAGTCAAGTTCCCATGACCATCTTTGGCAAATGAACACAATGACCGACATTTCATTTTATCTTGTATAAATAAAATATACAATTATATACTTTAGTGAATTCAAGGAAATGGTCACAGAAACTCGCATTGTCTGACAGTTAGCCTTTAGTAGTCGGGTTCCCACGCCCACAGTCTACCACCACATTTAAAGCATGACCAAGATGAACACTGATATATCTATCTATGCCATTATTGTGAATGACACTGAACACGAAAGTTTCCTCCTTTTTTTATATTCACAAAACTTGATTCACTCATACAGACCAGTCTCCCACTCTTCATTCCTCAAATTGAATTATCATGCTAACTAATTCAGAATAGCTAATAGCCATTATGGTAAACCAATATATTGCTGGGTCGATTTACACTCTTGTATAAAGCCGAATATTACTCGCTGAATAAACCATGTATATTGCATATTTATGCATGTTGAAAGAACGAAATTGACAATCATCGTACTATGATGGAAGATGCAACAGCAATGCTGAAATAAAAAAAATTCTATAATGGATCACATTTATCCCATTGATTGTTTTCACAATTGTCAGATGATAAACTTGGTAGAGTATAGTATACTTCATATTTAAAAAGTTAATGAGGTTTTCTTTTTTAAATGTAATGTTTTCTTTTGGCTGTTACTGCTAATTGACTCATTATCAGAATGATGGATCTGCATTTATGGGTGTATATGAAAACCTTTCTTGTAATTGGTAACTGTAGACATGGCCAAGAGATTAAGACACTTTTTTAATATGACTGAATTCAAAGTTTGGTTTAGAAATCCCTATATAAAATTTGAGCTCGAGCATGAAATTGTACTCAAAGATTTTCGTTATCTCAGGGTCTGTTCTCTTTATATATCAGTATGGAAAACAATTGTATTGTTACAATGTTTTGTAAAAAGATATTTTGCTGACAAATAAACACTTAACATTTTTAATTTAAACAACTAAAGACAACCTTATTTAATATGTCCTATTTACATTTCCTACCCTAACAGTTATACTGTTTCATAATAATGATCTACGCATGAGCGTTAAGTCCACATTTTGTTTGTGAACAAACTTTCAAGACATGATGTTACAAGCAACAAACAATGGTAGACACCATGATTACTACTACATTCACCATATCAAACTCATTCAGTTTATGTCTAGTTAAGTGATGAAATGTTATATCCAGCATTAAGCAATAAATAGTCATGGTTGGATTTCATCTACATGTATATTAATAAATATTTACAGAAGGTAAAATTTGATGCAACACCTGTATTTTTTTGGCATATGTATAATTTAAGTGTAATATTTCTTGAAATAAGGACATTTTGAATGTATTACCTTTAGAACTGTGATATTTGACGGTTACTTGTCACTATTAATACAATAAATGAAAAGTAAGCACGTTTTATTTTCTTGAAAAGTAGGGTGTCTTTCAAGCAAAGCCATAATGCAGAAAATGTTTGCGAAAAAATGTTAGAAAAAGTAAATGGCACTGTAAGGTATCTTGTTTGAAAACGTTTACTAGTATTAGCATTTCATTATGTCAACAGTTCAACAATTTAGCCATTAATTGCATTCATTGCACTCAATAATGGTTATAACCACCTCAGCTCCAAAACAGTTCTTCATTGATGCATTGATAAAACCATTTGTTTTTCAAGAAAGCCATCGGCAAATTGTTAAAAGTAAATATGAAAATATCTTCAAAACAGTATTATTTAAAGTGACTTTTTAAATAATGTAAAAAGTGATGGCATATTCAGTGTTGCTTCAAATTCTACCTTCAGTATATAATGAGATATTGACTAATCATGTATAATTCATTCATATAAAATATATATTCATGTTTCACATGAATCCCTGCCATTTGATAAGAAGACAGGAAATGACTGATATGAAAGTATTTTTGGTACAAGCATGGTTACTTTGGTGTGTATATATAGTTGATAGATGAACGGTCTGGCAATACCACGCTGAGCCTTGGCAATATGGAGCACTATTAGCTTTGTTAGAATGTCAGCACCTGTCATGATGAGTAACATAAGGCCATAGTTATTTCATTCCATGGTTTCCGGATCCGCCGACCCGATGTTTTCAAGTTTTGAAAACATTTATTTTTATTTTTATTATATTTCACCAACAGTGTTCTAGATTTTAGAAAATTAAAATAATAAATGGTGAAGGAACAGATCGTATAAACCATCATTGGACATGAACAAAGACCGGCAGGCAATCATTTTGAAGCCAATTTGATTGCTTACTGGTAAATATGTAGGATAAAAGTATAATTTATAACAATTACTGCAATTGACAAACAGTACGTTTATAACAATTGTTGACAATTATATTTATTTTCTGCCAACCGAACATTCATTATCTTCAATTATTATTTTCATAATGGACCCGACAAACTGGCCACAATATCAAAGTGTATTTATTTATATTTTCAACTGCCCGAGCCAAAATTATCACCGAAAAATCTGTAAACCAGGGAATCAAATAAATATGGCCTAAGGAATGGCACCAGGTTCTGAAGTCTCCAATAGACTCATAATGATCTGACACGTGGCAGTTTGGAACATAAAGAATACCTAATTGTTTGTGGAAATAGTTTTACAAGTAAAATCATATCGTACTACAGCCTGCCGTCAAAAAATGTATATACATTATGTTTGTTATGGAATTCAAAGATTTTCTGTTTCTTTCACTCTTTATTGGTCTTGCACTGCTTGAAACATATAAATCTACAATAGTGGTTCTAAAGAAACCATAAATATGTACATTAACATATAGTCACAATTGTAGTGCATTGATATTATAGTCCTTCTCCATAAATTAAATTACTTAGTTCATATTTAGTTGTGTGTTGTAGATTTCATGTACGGTCTATTAACCTTTATTTTTTAAAACTGATTTTTAATGTGTCTCAGATATATTACAAAGTTCAAGAATATAATTGTAGAATATTTTAAAACACAGAACAAGATACGCAATAAATAATTAGAATGGCATTAGGGTCATTATAAATGTACCTAATGGTCTATCGATATGTTATTATTTATCTTGACCTTTTCAATACAGAGCGATAGACAGCGTCCTTGGCATAGCTATTACGGCATCAGACCAGAGAGTGTGGTAGGTCGAGAAATAAAGATGTAAAGAGATGGTATTTGTTCTTCCCTTTCTTGGTGCTCAGCATCTAAGGGTTAACGTATGGACTGATCGGCTCGGAGTATACTTTGCCTAAGTGGTAGTATCTAAGTTCTGACTGCAGCAGGATATTCCATGAGCTGGCACCAACAGCTGATGGAAATCCGGTCTAGCACAAGCAAGGCAAATGCATACAAAACATACAAACCGTGTTATGAGTGAAATAACCATACAAACATATTTGACAATAAAGTCAATAGTAACTATCTGTTATAATGTATTATGATAATTCATAAAAGATATATTCTTCATCTGAAAAATAAATGGTGTTTTTATATAAATATATGTACTGTTAATTTTTTATTGAGCAGCTGTCAACCTGAGTGAAGATACAAGTTACCCATTCTCTGAGATAACAGGTAACTTCCTTCACTTTCTAGGTGAAATTGGATGGATTTTTTTCTTTCAAATTTACATACATGTACTTTAAGAACTAATGCATTAAGTAAAGTAAAGTGCACATTAGAATTACACCCAAATCCTGTACAGAAGATTTCTTTGAGCTTCCGTTAATATTGAGGTACCTATATCAAATTGTGGACATGCCAGCTACCCAGTAATGATAATAATGGACCCCAGATGAAGTTTGGTCCACATACAACTTCCTGCCGACTGACCGATTCATAAACTGCGAAATTATATTACATCGAAAAACACTCATGTATTCAGCAGATTTCCAAGCATATGGAAGTCTTGAAGATATTGAAAATTCAAGTCAAAGATGCAAACCTTTCAGGCGACATGTTGTCATGGCAACCAACGAATAACAAGCACTCGGAAACTATCGCCACTGGCTGACTTCATAATGTGGATGTACGTAACATTAGAACGAGGTGTTAAAAAACCATCAGGAGTGTTCTAATTGAATGTCCTGAATGGACAGTCGGGTCGGACTGCAGTCAATGACAATGAGACAGACAGACAAGGAAGTATCGACAGAGGCATTAACCAGGACAGTCTTGGGAAACATGTTGGTTACGGAGTAATGGTTAGAAGTGTTACAGTTTTGGAAGCAATTAAAGACAACAGTGTAAACACTCCAAGAAATTACTATACACACATACTCTTTGATCATGTGTTGTAGTTGTATCAATCTGAACATCCTTTCATTAAAGTATTATATCCTTGTAGGATGACATGGACAAGTGGTTGATAACCTTCTGGTGCCTTGAATGGCAGCTTGGGTTGTATACTCCACAGGGATTTGAGAAGGAAAATGAGAGCACATTGATCCATTGACATCAATCACCTTGAAATGTTCTCCGACACTGCATCTACCTCCCGGTAATATACCACTTGATACAGCCATTTATTGAATATGAATGTTTTCTCATACTGGTATATGTAAGATTACAAGTGCTGGTGGTAGCGCAGTGGAAGAACTTTGGAGCCAAAGGTTCCAGGTTCAAATCCCACCCCGGGGGGCCGGCATCAATGTTCGCGAAAGTTCAACTAGTATAATTCAACTAGTTCAACTAGTAGTGTTATTTACTAAAATTGAGCTAGTGTTTGTTCTTATGGCTGATTTTGTACAAATTCAAACAAAATTCTCAAATACTAGTATTAAGATACATATTAATGTCATTATTTTATTTTTTTATATAAAATAAATACTTTTCAAAAAAATAAAAATAAAAATGTAGGGGTCATTAATGCCACACTATATCACCCCCCCCCCCCACTGCCCCTCCTTTGAATCTGCCACTGAAATGTTGTAAACAGAGATTATGGTGTGCATGTACATAATTAGGATAGCTCATATTTAAAAGTTTTAAAAAAATATGAAGTTATTGTTATACCGGTAGAATACAAATAAGAATATTAAGCAGATTAGATTGTATCTGGATTTATTGTATAGTATACATTTAAGTTGTGGAACAGTTACACAGAGGCTATAGATAGGCTATGAGTGAAAGTACCAAAATCCAAACAATCAGCTACAAATTTCAATGAAAGTATAATATTTCCACATAATACTTTCACAATCTGATTTCCATTGAATTATGATGGATAATATTTAGAACATTTAATTGGGTTGTTTTCCCTACAGGCATTTGTATCTAATCTTGTCAGTCAATCACAATAACAGTGGTCATTGATGCCTCTTTGGGATTTCCAGTCGGTCCAGTACGATAGAAATAGATAACTTGTCTATAATATCATATTTCAGCAAATCGCATCACTGCAATTATGAAATATGGCGAAGCTGGCGATATTTCACATAACAATCTACATGTAAATAATAGTAAACTTAGTGAAATGTTATTTATTACCAACAGTATGCGTGTACATGGGTAGATCTTGTTCACAAGTGTAGCAAGACTTTGAGAAGAATTATATTGCAGTAAACACAATGATGTCAGATAAATGATCCTCATGTAGAACAACTGCAGCAGGTCATGGAACATCTACACGCAGTCTGTCGACACAGTGTCTTCACTCATACAATACATCAAAACACAGATACTTATAGACTTGCACTCTTACTGAACCATGGCATCATTTTCAAGACGATACATGGGTAAAGTTGCTTCAAGGCATTGCTGCCATCCATTGAGTTGCTTTGTGATACTGCAGCCATCTTACAGTTGTTTCAAAACAGTACAGGCATCTATGATAAAATTGCTTACATAAATTACAGCCATTGGCAAAGTTTCTTCAAGTTACTTACTGCACAGCCATTGATAATGTTGCTTCAAGACTCTGCATAGCCATATAGTCATGCATTGGTAAAGTTGCTTCAAGACTCTGCATAGCCATATAGTCATGCATTGGTAAAGTTACTTCAAGACAATGCAACCATGCATTGGTAAAGCTGCTTCAAGACTCTGCATAGCCATACATTGGCAAAGTTGCTTCAAGACACTGTGCACATGCATCTATCATGTCTATTGGTAAACAAATGCTTCAAGAAACTGCACCAGTTCGTGCTGCAAGATACAGAGCTGACAATATTACTCCAGTTTTGGAATATATAACTGATCATTAGTGAAAAACGAATTAATCTTCATAGAGAACTCTGAATTGAACTGTAATGGCCTATAATTACAAATAAAAGTGTTGTTTTAAAAAGAAATATGTATTGGGGTTTTAAGTCGCTTTCAAGGTTCTTTCACTTATATCACGACTTGTCAGTTTAGGGCAGGAGGAAACACGCAACATCCTTAGCACTCAATGTTGCAGTACACCTGCGAGCATCGGCTGGTGCTGACAAGACCAAGGATGATAACTGCATTGCCACTCTACAGACATCGCATCCTATCAATATCACGTCGGATTTGAACCTGGAACATTGGTTCCGAAGTCCAACTGTTCTATAAATAAAAGTTAAACACTGTTCTACCATAATTGATTCTTAAAGTTTTAATATGACTAAAATTACATGTAAATATCCTTACTGATTTAAATAATTTAATTTAATTATATTTCTTATAATTTATTTAATCAAAAATATAAAATTCATTTAAGCCATTATAATGTTCAGATATCTTGAACTGATAATGTTTATGACTTGCAGCAAACTAACAAACTTTTGTCACAGCCATATTATATTCCTGTCTTATTACAGACACCTTACTATATTAACCCTGTCCATGCTGAAGGAAACCAGAGATGCCCAAAAGTGCTGTACTAATGCCTAATCCAGCAGGGAAAGGGTTAATGTCAAATATAATGTTTTCAGCATTATGTTAGTGTCATTCAGTAAAGCTACCAGACTAATTTATGGGTTATATATGTATGTATAAGGTTAGCAAATTCTTAATAATTTCATTAAAAAGGTGTATACATATGACTTATATAATCATACTACTTTACACAGAATTCATTTTTGTACCACGTGGTCATGTCCAACCAATATATTGTTCTTTGAATCTCACACATCTGGAATAACATTTTCTGGTGCAGGGGTGGAAACAACAATTTTCTCAGAAAAGAGTCAATAACTTATTTCGGGTATACTGATTTTGTTCCATTTTTGAATGAGTGAAAGATCAAGGGCACGCTATATGACATTATCGGTCCTATGGCAGACGCAACGTCTACACCAAACTCTAAGCATTTGGTCGGAACATTGAACGTTAAATCAAGATTCAACTGGGAATAATGTTTCGATCCATTAATGCTAGACACCATCGCTGGTGGATTTGGTTCCATCTTACACGTACAGCCATATGACGTCGCACCAACCACTGCAATCAGAGCATGGAACCGGGATGCATGTAACACATTTCTGACAGTTTGCAGATTGATTCTTGTATCAGTGGCCTGCTGCAAATCTCTAGCCAAATGGCCTGCATTCTGAAACCGATTACGTCTTAATGACGTCACAAATTCACGATCCTCGCACAGTCATGGCACGTGGCCTAACCAAACGTGGTCAGTCTTAAAGCTGTCCAATTTGTTGCTGACGTCCCAGGAGACAGGATATTGTACTGTAATGAACATTATAGTTGTTAGCATTATCATAAATGCTCTGGCTTGGCAGGAATCGCCATTTGATTTCATTTAGAACATTTTAAGGCATTCCACACTGTTGGCCTATATCAGAAAACCAAATTTCACATTTGTTATAATTGTTCTGGTATAACAGTATCTTGTGGCAACAATATATGTTTCAGTAATACGATTTCAATGTGGACACAATATTAAAAATTAGCTAAACTTTTTTGGTTCAGTATATGTAAATATATATATGTCTTCATATAGACTTGACATTCTGTGAGATTAATAGATGTGTAAGACATCCATGTTTGTATCCTGTTCTTTTCAGTACAGAACCAATAGTAATGGTGTGATGGCATTTGAAATTGCCTAGAAACATTGTACCATTTTGAATGAAGTGCAAAGACAACTTCAAATACACCTAAACCTCTACAATGGCATATTCCAACATCACCAGGCAGGCAGTATAGAAGACCTATCCATGAAATGATAATCTTCCAATGGATCCAAACAGTTATATTCCAGCACAGATGTCCATAAAAAAATAACCATCATGACTTACATTTGAGAAGGATAATCTCTGATGGGCTATGTTCTTTGGTCTAGTGATAGCAGAGCATTTGCTTGTGAACAGGAGTTCACAGCACTGCAAGTTTAACGTCACTGTAAGAAGATTATAGTCATTTGCAACCATACTTGGAACAGTGTGTTGACCAGAGCACAAAGGATGGTGATCAGCCCAGATGTGTCTGGTGCTGTATGAGCAGGGTGACAGGGGAATGGGCAATCGACATCTCGTCCAGAGATATATTGCAGTCTAGAATTGTCATTTTGTGTCCATGCAACTCTCCATCTGAACTTTTCATACCACCAGGTTCACCAAAGTCAACAAGCAAACATCACCATCATATACTAGCAACATAAAGCTGGGTTTGAACAGTACTGCCTGTACTGACCACCTGTGTGATAAATTGAATGGTGTTGATGATATGATATCAATTGTAATGATGTAATTGTAGAAATATCCCTGTTCACTGTGTGTGATGTCTGTGCCATTGTTTTCTATGTCATACTAGAGAGTAGGGTGACCTCAGAGCCTCTCAATGAATGATACCTGATCGTCTTCAGCTTACCACTCAATGCCGTCATATCAAACAATCCTCCGTACCATTCAACGTTTGTCAGTAGCTGTCAGCTTCCTTTTCCAGACTAATATGTCAGTGTCCCATTCCAGAACACTCTTTCCTACATCTTAATGTCCCCATAACAAAGTACTGAGTTAATGTTCTATAACAGACAACAAAGTCAGCTTCCTCTTCCAAACTAATATATTATATCAGTGTCCCATGTCAGACCACTCTGTTAGTTTACCAAATTGCAACATAATGTCCTGTACCAAACCCCATTGTTAGTACCCTACACAAATACTATTACATTAAATGATATATACAAGACTACAATGGGTAGTTTTAACATTGTGATTAGAGCTATATACAATAATACGTCCAATTCAAGACTATTAATTGTATTGGTATCATATCGTAGACTGCTGTGTCATATACCAGAGCAATAGGTTGATGTCCTATACCACATGGTTAATTGCTACTGGATTAGAGATGTGGTATTCAATACCATATAAATTATACCTATTTTGACTAAAAAGACTAAAAAAGACATCATTTATATGTGTGTG
>JAUTBT010065371.1:0-14289 GCA_032361225.1 Lepetodrilus schrolli
TAGGCCGATCCTATCGTTATAACTACGGCAACATTTAAAATAAATTAGAAATACAGTTTACAATGTCTTACATGCTACACGTGGCACAATGGGACTTCAATAGCTTCTGGACAGGGAACAGTTGTTTAAGTTGACCCATAGACGCTATGAGATAGATTTTACTTTGTTCTGTATTTGGGACACGATTTAGACGCATGTCATATTTCATTCTCGTCTCGTCAGATAATAGTCTACTAAAAACACACAATCCACCCACTTTTGACATGTTTATCAGGTATTGTCAGATTTTTCTGTCTGCCAGGCCTGAGTGTAAACATCTCATCACAGACATGTCCATCTATACATGTTAAGCAGTTGGAAATGGGCGTATGGGCGGTTCGCCGTACCATAGGTACCTAGCGGTGCCAAACACGCTGCCCTCTAGTGTCTATTGAAGCGCCACCTATCGGCACGTGGTGTTTACTTTACAACCCATGTACACACAATCTTACAACAGTGTGATTGTCTGTGCCCGGGTGACCAGAAGAAACATTCCTCTTAGTCGTATCGACGTCACACAATACGATATAAAAGAGGACAGAAGTCGTCGACATCGATATTTAATCGTTGCCGCGCGCAATCATTCCAGAACCAGTCGACGGCGCGCGCGTCTATTCACGTGCCGGTCATAAAACATATGCCAATATTGTCATAGCAAACTCGTAAAACACTTACGGAAATAATTTAGAAATTACCAGCAGGTCACTAATGAATTAGCAAATAACGAATCTGAAGTTTATTATAAGAGTCGCTAGCTTGCCGTGATCCGTCTTTTAATACCTGTGGGCGGGGTCACGTGATTGAAACGAGAGTTTGCCCCGGAAGCCACGTGATTATGAACGTGAGGCACGCGACTTGGTCTTTGAAAAGAGATCGGACAGGTGAAGTGCTATTCAATGGTCGCGCGTTGCCACGAGTCACAAAGCAAACTGACTGCAGGGCATCGTAAACCATTGAATGAGAGTTTCCCATCACAATTACGTTATTGAAACACATTTTCTGGGACACTAAGCTTAACGGTGGAGGTGAACGGCGTACCATATGGGCGTTTAAAGAGACACGAGTTCGAACCCTGGATACATGTGTTAAGATATTAGAACGTACAGTTATCTGCGTAGATCGCCACACTACATTCATATCCGTCAGGCAATGCTGCAGTTAGAATCCAATACAACACACGTCTAGCTATAATAACACTTGTTAATTAGTTATTTATTAACTGTATAGCGAAGTTGAACCTTCTATTTTATTGACGTGGAACGTGCAACACGTAAGTCAATAGCAACCGTGTAACATACGATATGTGGTAACATATGGGAACATTTCTCAGGTAAAGATTTAGATGAAGGAAAATCAAATACTTGTTCGAAAATTAAAGAAAATATAATTATAATTCAATTATTAATGTGGGGTCTTTCATTATCCATATATTGTGACATTTAAAATCTGAACTGATGACTAGAAAAACAAACAAAACAGTATTCCATTGAACTCGATAATTATAGGGCCACCAACACACGTTCTAAATTTGTTTTCAATAATTACGACAGTCACTTGAAAGTCAATTCATCCGGGCACTGTCGCCTCGTTTTGAATGCCATGCTGCTAGCTGGTTCAAGATGGTGTGTAGGCAAGTTCCACCCATCTGTGCAGCCACCCGGGCGTAACCTCCTACTATTCTCCTGACAACTGATTCGATGGCTAAATTTGAGGAGTGGTCTGCACCTGACCACCGGGTCCTGTGAGATAATTACACACACCCCCCCCCAAGATCTCCGGTTCAACCCGCCCCAAATCCCGGCGTGATACATTAATTTCTAAAATGTTTGCGTTTGTCGTCGAGTTCCGGAACTGCGGAGGTCTCGTGATGTTTTTTAAAATTATTATTCCGAGATGTTGTTGTGCGTAGGTTAATAATTCAAATGGAACCGTCTATCCATGACTACTATAATCGTTCTATTGGTGAAAATGGTATCATGTAGGACTACCTATTCTTTCCACAGCCCATAAATCACCGCATTTGTCTCGTATAGTCTTACCAATGAAGTACTACATTATTATTATTATTATTATTAGTAGTAGTAGTAGTAGTAGTACATGCATTTATTCCTATCATTAATTATTATTATTATTTATTATTATTTTTATTATTGTTGTTGTTGTTATTATTATTATTATTATTATTATTATTATTATTCCTATTATATTATTATTATTATTATTCCTATTATATTATTATTATTATTATTATTATTTAATTATTTTTAAAATTATCATAATCACTGACATCTGACATGAACCGAATACGATATAATACTAAAATTTTCTTTTACCCCCCCCCCGCCCCCCCCCCCCCCCCAAGAATAGCGATTGTTCTTCTTTAAGCATACTAGTAATGTATATATGTTTGTTAAATTTTGTAGACATCCATCGGATGACAGGAACGTATATCATATTTTTAGTCAAAGCGTACACTATAATTTCATGCATCACACGATATTCATGTGCATTAATAATGCATTATTACATCTTGTTACTTTATTATTACTTTTGGAATGGCTAATAACAAACAAACAATTAATTTAATTTACTAAAAAGGACAATTTAAAATTTAAATGTATTGAAGTATTAACGTATGCCATTAGTTATATGAACACTAACCTGAACCCTATCGTTTCACCATATAGATCTAATTGTTAATTGATATGTAGTTATTTCCTTCGAGGAATAAAGTTACTAAAAACAGAATTTGGTGTTGAAAGAAGATACATTCATATTTAATTCAACTAGTTTCATTGAATTATTATAAATAATTAATAACCGGAACTAGTCAGTTTCATTTTACAAATTGAAACATCAATTTCCTTACAGAATTAAATTATAACAATCAAGCTACACGTCCACATGGTCCATATGGTCTCAACAAATAAATTCGGCCTCCAACACGCTTCACGTGCAAAAATTATTTAGAGTTTACGTACATTAATTATCCCACTCATAAATTCAGCATGCGAGTTTGTATAGTCGTAGGCCAGCAAATAGCAGCCTATGGCGGCAAGCTTTCAACCAAATGTCATAACTCTGCTTTAAGAATCTGGTGTCATTCTTCTTCTAAAGCAAGTTCTTTAATAGTACATGGAGCCTGTAGATGTTTGGAAATTCTTCGTTGTTAAACTATAATACAGCTAACTTTATATGTTCAAAGAGGCTACTGGCCCTTAATTCATGTTGTCGAGAATACTACCAACTAAGGGAAACTACACAGTACAGTATTAACTAAAGGGAAAACGAAGACAGACACAATCTTGATTTTGTGCATTGGCCTACTAAGGAAAGAATAATAATACTTTCTTTACAAGTATTCATTACAATGTTTCCCAAGTTTTCTATTAAATAAATCACCCATGATTTTGCATTACATGCCTTAATTTCAGGATTAAAATCCGGTTGTTTCACACAATTACTCTAAATTAATTCTGCTACAGCTCAAACTGTTCGCGACATTTCTTCCAGTATGAGGATTACTCCTAACATTAGTTGTCATGCTAATCCTCTTATAGGCGATTATCCCTCGCACGTGGCAGCACAGGCCACGTTATCTCGAGTACAGCGCCCCCTGCTGAATGAGGGACGTTCACTTGTATTATTAGTCGTGGGAGATTAGTATCTTAATTGTTAATATTTAGTCCGGATGGGATTTTCTTAAACTCGGAGGCAGGGAGATGGAATTATGTTTGTTTCTTCGATTCTCACCTCGAAATATGAATAGTATCCTATTTCTGTTTTATACATGTATTTAACTGCAGGTTGGTAGTTGTTATTACTAAACTGCCACGCGACTGATCCATGCGGTCTAATTTGATCGTAGTAGTATAAATTAATGCATTCAGTCATATTAAATTAACATGTACTGAATTAACAGCCATACATACAATTCAAATACAATATTACAAACAAAACAAAGTTTTAGAATGTTGAATACATAACTATTTGCATTGACAGACATAGCATGATTCACAATGTCACAAAAACACTTAATTTATTTACGAAATAGAGATAATCTAAACAAAAATGGTCGTATGTCATTTTTCAGTAAAACATGACATTCAAATATAATAGCAAATAGTATCGGGTTGACGACCAATTATAGCAAATGTATATGAATCTGCATTCCATTTGTTTAAACATTCTGTATGTGACCGTGAATACATATTAACGTTATATTTCATTCATTAGTTTGAAAAAAAAACCAAAACAACAAAAAACAATTTACGATTAAATGAAATAATAGCAACCAAGATCCATGGCCCCATGTAATAGCTGAAAGACGACGTTCTGTGACCTCAGGGTCAATTCAAATAGGGCCCAAATTAGGTTGTAACATTCCGATGCGAACACGACGTATTGTAGTCTGCACTAACTTAGTAACTTAGTCTTCTAGTGTTCAAATGCATTCTGCATTGTCTGCACACACATTCGCACGTACGCACATCCGTAAATAAAAACATACATGTTCGAATCAAGTAATAGCGTTTATTATGTTATATAGATTTCTAGATCTATAACTTATTTAGATAGTCTATAAAATATGTATAATAAATATTAAATATAAAGAAGATTATTTTTTACATATTGTTTTATGTTTTCATTATGCATCTAAATACATTTAAATGATTCAAGTACCTCGCTGACATCTAATATATACAGTGGTCGCTTGCCGTTCAAGTGAACTGCTGCTAACCTTTTTGAACATGAATTCTAAATAAATACGGAAGGGCATACAGGCCATAATCCAACTAAATTTGTTAATTTCTAGTTCCCGCTCTGTCAGTTGCAGTCGTGCTTGTAACTATTGCGGGATAAAAATTTTAAAAAAGGACTTTTGAATCGCGTGGTTACATTTCGCGTTAACTTCGACACTACAGCAAACACCAACGTTTACTTCACTAAACTTGTAAAGGAAACCTTCTCTCGCCTTCTCTTCGCGTTAATCTTCCTCCAAACAAGTGAGTAATACTTGGACCCACACATTGAGCCACTTTACTGGCGCAACTCACGATGGAGATGCGTTCGGAATTACGGAAATTCCCGAGGGACGACACAAACGGGATTGCGAGAGGGATCACGTGACCACGAATTGAGAAGCAATCTGTCGCATAATTTGTGGGTAGCGCCGTACACGCTTGACATTGCGTCGAGAGATTGTCGTTTTCAGACATTATCACGGGACTGTCACATTTGACGTTGTCCGACATTTCCCTCCTTGCTTTCAGACGTTTTCCGGATATCATGGTTGTTGCGATTGCCTCACTTCCTGTCACATCGTCTCCCGGGTACACGTATCTATGTATTATTTTATAGTAGCCTATACGCACCTACATTATTACCATTATATTCACAGTTTATTACTTTATTATATCGCCTATCGATATCATCACATTAATGATTCCATTATCTATAAAAACATATTATTCTCTCAGTTTATTTCTTCACATTATTCATTTTCTCGCCTATCCACATTCTTATATCACAACTCTAAAATGATGTTAAATCTATAACATATTGTATTTCTATAAACAGCTTACGGTACGGGGATCAAGACTTCTTGGGATACCGTCGTGAGGAACGGTTCCACGAGCATACAATATAGGATAATATATGTTTGTACGCCAATTTTGCAGTAATTATCATCCTCTGTACAGCCGCTTAAAACGTGACTCTTCATCCTAAATTGTAACGTGTTTGTGTGTGTGAGGTTTTTAAAATTGTTATTGTTGTTACTGTATTCCACAGTAAACAGGTCTGGGCAGGATTTGATCACTGATGAAAACCTACATTGCCGTATTTATATTTCTACTAGAAATGTTTTAGATTTTGAAGAACCGTGTCATATTTTCTATGTTTGTGTTTGTTCATGTTTTACGTTGAAACGGAAATGGTAAAAGTGTGTAGGTTTAACACAACCCGCGAGATAACACTGGCAAAGGCGTGGCATCACTGACATGGCAGTATTCAAGGAATGGTCAATGAATGTACCATGACACTATTCTACAACACTGCACGTCTTTCACGGGCATGGATCCCCCCGCCAGATGGCGTGTTGTCACGTGACTGACCTCGCTATTGTCAATGCGGGCCTCCAAAACAGATATGAATTTAGAGGGATGATTAAAAATATGAATTTTAATTTCATGGCCAAATCCGAAGAAAGATTACTCTGAGATTTAATTTTTTTTTGGTGGGAATTTATTGATCTGACCGAAATAAATGGGAGAGCTGTGAATTTGTCACATTTTATGCGAATCCGTTCAGTACTAGGATCGGGAGGTCACTTGAAATCCAGCTTCCGAGCAGTAGTAACCTAGGCCCAAATTCTTCACGTTTTCAAAATTAAAAGTTCGCCATAAATGACATGTGAATACCTACTAAATTATTATAAAACCCGATGTGGATTGACAATGTCAGATTACTATTAGCTGATATGGAATGGCATTAGAAACGAATACTAGTAATTAAACAGTGCATTTGAAATAATTAGAAAACATTTCCAAATATAAACTATATTTATTAACTATATAAACTATTATAATGAATAGCAATAGCGAGTAAGGCCCTAAATAGTTATTACAATGAATTATGGAAACTATTCTACTAAGTATTTATTACAACGAATTACTATAGTAGGTTGTTAATTTCGCTAAATGATTACGGTATAACATTACTACTAGTGTTTTTGACACAATTACTCTAAAGAATTATTACACTTAGGCTACTCGCGTTTGCCGGATGGTATCTCACCCATGTATTATCATGGTGAGTTATATTGCAAATTATGTCTACATATAGGAACATAAATATCAACATAATTACCTATATAAAATATATTTCATAGTGTTAATTTCCTATGTATTTAAACGAAAAGTTCGCAGTCCTGATCATGCTATTGTATCGTAGAATGTGTTTGCAATTTATGACTTTCTATTATTATAACGCAGTAATATCGTATTATTTAATGCGTCAGAACCATAGAAAATGGCATGCTATTCAATTTATAACAACGATAATATTTATTATTTGATTATTTTGTTATTTGAACTACGCCTCAATCCATAAATAGTTGCACTCGTCTGTGATTCGCATGTTCGGCTATGAATGAAAGTGTAGCTTTTAGGTGTAGGGGTCATGGCGTAGCCGCGACTTCGTAATCAAGTTATCAATGGCCGCCTTCCCTTTGATTAAACTCACGATCAATTCAATAAGCCTTGTTTGGAGATGGTACACGTCAAGCCAGTGTCAATTTGGATTGATTTGCGCATGTCATCAGCTTCGTTGATTTGTGCTGGTCACGAAGTGTTACGTAATGTTACGTAAAGTTACGGAATGTCACGGCTTTCCTTGAGTAAATACATTATGAGCTTTAATTAATACTATCAGCAACAAATAATAATAATCTTTATTATACAATATCTAATATATTTATTAAATGGTATTAGTATGCTATTCTCACGTTCGCTTGAGTTTAAAAGCATACAATCACAGATTAAGTTGTCGTTTTGGACTGAATTGAAGTTAAAAATGCAAAGTACATGCATTTAGCATACATATAATCGTTCATGTACCTCAAATATCTTTTCACCGCTGTAGGATAGGTACAATTCTATTGCAGTTTTACATTTCCGGTAAAACCTGACTAATGTACTGTAATATCTCAATTTCATATAGTCTAATAGACCAAGGGTGAATAACTCTAATCACTGAACACTGTCAAAATAGCATTTTACGACCACTGGTACCATTATAGCTACGTAACATACATATTAAAAAATAATAAAATAATAAAAAATTGAAAATATGCGGAAAATGTAGCTGGTTACCCAATATTCTTGTGTAGACGCATCAAATGTACATACTTGCATGTAAAAATACGTTTGACAATGAACTATGTAAACAAACCCGTGATTGTATGCCTTTAATAACTATATTAATGCAAATGTCGATGTTATATACGTACTATGTCTAGTCACAGGTAATGACAATACTAATGACGTTGTAGTTTACGTTTTGCTTGTAAGGACATTATGTTTGTTATTGTAATGGTTTCGTACAGGAATATTGTCTGATTGTATGTTGTACGATGAACGTGTTTCTGATAGTTTAAAGGGACTCGAAATAACCATTTGGCAGAATTTCTGCCGGACATCATTGTCCGTGACGGACTAGATTATTAAGATGAATAAGACACATTTTATATTTTACATTTTATTTAAATATACATTGTTTTAACTTTAATTGCACACGGAATGAAAAGGTAATCATTAAACAAATATTAACATTATTCCGGGTATATGGCTATGTGGATTTTTATTTCTAAAGCCGTTATTATAATGAGTTGTAATTTTTACCAAACTGTATAATATATATTATATTCCCACTGTGTTAACTTGTTTTAGATAAACTGCGATACAGGGTGTGACTCCGTGTGCCTAGAGGTGGCACGTAACCTGCGAACTGATACTACAACTGATAGTCCGTCATCACCGGGGGTATCGCTAATCATCTCTCTCACCTGTACAATTTACTTGTCTCTCACCTGCGCAAGTTACCTGTCTCCAATTAGCACCTGAAACCCTCCCATCACCTGTTCTTGGGGGATCTCATTACAGATGTATGCCAATACACGTGCATCAAATAACGCCAAATTGAAGGTCGGCCACAATACGTAGGATATTCGTGGAGAGAATTGTGTGATTATCCATGTCGGTCTATACTGATTAATAGTCGTTGTCGTTGTCGTTGTCGTTGTCATTGTCATTGTCGTTGTCGCGGTCGTAGGCGATAGTCTTAGTGTTGTCGCGCGAGACATTCAATAAAACTTAAAACGTTTGTTACAATTTCGTAAAAATTCCCAATTCATGTTAGAAATGCGATGTTAAATTCTTTTATCAATTTGCAATCTATGATATCATATGCATTATGTTTGTTACTTGTTTATTTATTTATAAATGAAGCATGACACCTGCATGCATGTTCAGATCTACTAAGAATAGTTGTATTTTACTGATTCTAATTTAATAATAAAACATATGCTGTTTGCTATCGAACTTTCACCACTTTTCATCTTTCCGAATAATAATTATAATTTTAAAATAAATAAGGAAATTATACATACAAGTACAATGGTATAATACATTCCGTGATAATGTCTATAACAGAACATACGGAATATGAGACTATGATAGTTAAACAAATTGTTGTATAAATGTTTTTCCTAAAATATCGAAGCGGCGTTCTTACCTGTGAGAGTATGGTTCGAATGGAGACGCCCTCATTGGATCCAAGTTTTATCGTCGCCGCCTTCCTAAGAAATTATTAATCGTCACGGAGTGCCCAAGTCAGGTTACTCAATGATTGAAATTAAATCTATTCCTCTCGTTGCCAGCATCACTTTCTCTCCATTTTCTTCGACATGTATAGTTCTTCTGAAATTTATACTTCCGCGAAGTGAACAGTTCCCTTAGTCTCGTCTTCTTGAAGACGTCTCTGGGGCAACTCAGAGTTGACAGGTCGCCGATGTCGTGCTACTAGACATTCTGGGAGAGGTCGTGAAGCGTGACCACACGCCGTATCAACTCCACTGTCACGCTCGCGTGGTTGACTGTGACGATGATATCAAGCGCTCTGAACTATTTCTCCAGGTTGTCGTATTGGCGAAGAACTACCGTCGTCCGTGTAACTCAACTCAATGGACCATTCCGGGATAGTCCGGATTATTATACCCCCTCCTCTCCTTGGAACTTCCGGTCTGGCAAAATCCCACCGCCGTGTGTTTGCTTATATTAATTAGCTCTACACGGACTCTGATTGGTTCCCGTTTAGAACGCACGTGACTTATTTAATTTGCGATCGATTTTTGCCAGTTTGCATCTCTCCACTCATAGCGCTAAATAGTCCGCCTTCTGTCGACCGGATGGCCAAGTTAAGCAGTGTTTCATTGACATCCGTAAACCAAATACCTTTATCTACAGTTTAGGCAAGTCTAGAAATCAAATTTAAATTAATTTTAAAAAATACGAAATTAATCCTGTCGGGCTAAAAACAATTGCAGATTATAATGTCCACTAGTACCCCTTTGTTAGACCCTCCTTCATATTATGTGAAAACAAATGTATTTTAAAACGTCTTCTAGCAGCTTTTTGACTTGTGCAGTATAACTCATTCTCATTTCTAGTAAGGACTTCCCATTGTCCTTATTTTCACTATAATGTAATATATATATTTTTTGTTTATTCTGTTTTCCTTGATCTGAAATGTACAATAAAATAGACAAACGGATATTTTTACAAATACATGAGTCTTTATTTTAAATGGTACGTAAATTTTGTGATGCATGGCTGCATGTACAAATTACGTCTATGCCAGACATTCATGAATAATAAATTGTAACATTGTAAGATTGTGTAAAACTACATAAATAAAAAAAATTCATATAAACAATTGACTACATTTACAAAACTGTCATATGTTGGTGGAATTTACATACATCAATATAATGACAAAGTTAAATCTACACAAGTTTATCTTCATGAATATGTTTATAATATAACATTATTACGTTGATTCTGTCCATTACTGAAAAAGCAAATTAGCTAAAATTGTCAATAAAAGCTCTAACATAAAGTCTCTTTTGATAATTTATCTATTCTCGAAACGTTATTACGATCGTACAACAATCTTAAAGATTCGTATAGTACGTACGTTATTAGGCTAAGAAGATCGTAAGAACGTTTCGAGAAAAGGCGGCCCCCTCTACGAAAAGTGGTCCCACCCATTTCTGAAATTCCGAAATATAATTTAATGTACCCTCTGGTCGCAGTTATCCTTATACTATCAACATTTGAAGCCAACAGGCCCCGATAATACGAAACATTTTTGGAGTACGATTATATGTTCAATTCAAGGTTTTGTTCACAAATCCTCAAATAAAATTAGAGCTTGAGCATGAATTCGTACTCAATAGGTTTCGTAATCTCTGGGCCAGAACAAAACATTCTCTCGTACCTACAAGTCTAATTATTATATATCGTTACTGATAATAATCATGCAGAGACTTGCTTTGCCTATTGAATAGACACAGTAGAATAGTGTTTGTAAGACATAAATGGAGCCGATGCATGTATAGTTGATATACAATCATGTAGATTCCGTTCATATAAACGGGATATTATTTAAGAACTGACCGTCATATTCACTGAAGTATGAACGATTTGAAAGTGTTCGTTATACTCGTTTTGTTCCCTTTCATATCTACTGGAAATATATGCCTAAATATAATACATGTTCTCGTGTACGATTTTGTAATTTATGTGATTTTCTGCGTATATATATATCGATACATATCAGACAACAATTATTGGAGAAGGGCATGCGGTGTGTATAGTCAAATGTAATAGTGCACTGAAAACAGATCTTCTTGGTTGCTGAAATATATCAATACCAGTAGCATCGGGAGATCTTTATGATCGACTTCAACAGGACGTCGGTAAAGAAACACGGACATCCTGTTTCTCGTGTCACAATCTCTCCTCTCTCCTCGTTATTTCTTCCTGTTGGAGCGCGTGTTATTTTAGTTGTAATAACTTGCGACAAATCCTATCTCCTTGAATAAAATATGTTAAACAATCAGAAACATGTGTATAATGTATTGTATTGGTTTAAACATATTTTATTCAAGATGAAATGGATAAGTTACAAGTAATTGTATTGCATTGGCAACAACAGCTCTTCTGTTGGCGTCTATATCACTGGGAGATAAAACGATCAGCCCTTCCCCACTCCGACACTCTTGTGTGTACGCATATGCATGCACATTACAAAAAGATCTACATTTTGTGGCAATGTAGTTAACACTTACGGGTAACTAGTTCACGGTCCTTATAGATGTTGGTGAAACGTGATTCTGTAAGACGAGAACTATAATATTTTGTAACATTAGAAATTTGACGTAAACCGTAATAATCTTCGTCGTAGATAAACCATCGATAGACTATTCTCGTTATAACGAGGGAGTTAACTGCTACACAATTTGACATGATACACGTTATAGTGGCTTTTTCAATAATATCTGGCTACTAAATTTGAAACGGGTCGCCTTTTTCATGTTCGGTTCCGAGCCCTCGACAATTAGAGCGCTGTGAATGTTTTGACCGCGTCTCACATTTTCGCTTTTAATCTGTTGAAATACAAATTGGTCGGCTCGCATTTCTCGATCTAACTTAATATATTTCCAACACGCTACTGCCGTCTCAAATATGCTAGTATATAACAAATATGAATGTGGAATCATTTTATTTCAGTTTGTCCAAGTTATGTTTAATCTCAGAAAGTGAAAAAACCGTATGTATTAGTATTGTAATCTACTTATGTAGTTGTATACACTTACATGTGAGACTATAGGAATGCAGTCACGGTTTGTTGACATATTTCATGAACCTAAAATAATGTACGATAATAAATAGACAATCATTTTCATCGAGCCGCTTTCCGGAAATGGAAGTTCACAAGTGCACAACTGATTTTCTGCATCATGAGTAAAGAGTGCAGTCCCCGGTTTCGCCGAGATTTCCCGAATACCACGTTCGCTAATTATCTGGATTACCAGTCTGGAATAATAAAGATGACAATGTCCATTTTACCGCTGAAATTGTGCGGGAAAGATATTTGTTTTGATATCTGTACACACGCCATAATACAAATGCTAAGTGAACAAACTTTACATTTATAATTCCAATTCGATACAAAACGACCATTTTAATAAAATATCTGCTCTTCTGTCTGTCTGTCTGTCTGTGTGTCTCTAAATAGGCCTACTGGGTGGTCTGCAAGAACAGAATACGTCGCTGCTAAACACGGACTAAAGCCATCGGCTTGCCGCGGTTCGAAAGCTAACAAGCTGTCGATAGATCGGAGGACGAGATTAATCGTGTATTAATCGCAGGAAGCCACAAAATTACAGAATCAAGGAAAACAACGACGTCGGAGCTTGACGATTAGACGTGGCACGTGTTAGTCGCGCGTCGCTCACGTGCCATGACGAAGCATTACGTTACGGCGTTCCGTTTCCGCGTTAGTTAGCATCGCGTTACATCCCGAGAGATGGCGAGATTCGCCGAGAAGCGCGACACGTTCCGCAACCTTATCACCTCTGACCCGAACCGGCACGCGCTGCCTCGAGGTACGCACGTGCAAGATGGCCGCACTCAAAACGAGACAATCACACCATACCGTCCACGTGTGATCTGGGTCCACAACCGCTCGGTTAGTCGCTTGAGCCATGTTACGGGTATATTTATGGGTCAGAGGTCGCCTTCAAAGTGAGGGCAGTCGATCCCCAGGGGACGAAGAATCACAAATCAGCAACATCAATGCGCGTGCGGCGCTCACGCGCTCCGGTCATTGTTGCAGTATGATGTGCCGTGCGGGGTGTCTCTATTTTCGGGTTATTAGCGTTGAGATAATTATCACCTGATATGGTCTATCCCACCTCTCAGTACGACTCCTTCGTCAGATATTCTCATGACGTCGGCCACCCCACGTCGAGTCTCATTCACGCCGAACCTTGCCCACAAACTAATTCATTATGAATAATAAGAAAACTGGACGCGTGTCACGCCCCTTCGCCATGTATCTCATTGTCTGGCTATTCGGAGTCTGCCCTTTTGTTGGTCTTGTCCGGCTAAACGTCCCGCTGCGACGGCCTCAAGAACCACTGATGTTTGTTCAACTTCAATATGTTCAATACGGAAAATGCAACATTGTACTCAGTGCCCCATGGGCATTTCCAGATTTGAGTTGTTTTGTTGACCAAGAACAAAAGTATATGTAGATAATGAGTAGGATGGATGTATTTTACTATCAGCGGGGTGTGTATACATCCTGATATCAAATATACTCTCGATAAACATCGTTGTCAACCCTAAACTATTTCCTTGCAATGGTTCCTAAAATGGTAACAATTGGTATATAATCGTAGCTCGAGTCGTATTAAGAAGTGACTTAGGGGGTAATAATCATTAATAGCAAGGGTGTGTGTGTGTGTGTGTGTGTGTGTGTGTAGATCTCTCTCTCTTTCTTTGTCTCTGTCTCTGTCACTGTCTCTGTCTCTCTCTCTCTCTCTCTCTCTCTCTCTCTCTCTCTCTCTCCACCGCAAGTATACCACACTATGGACTATTTAATGTTAGTGGAAGTGGTCAA
>JAUTBT010065382.1:0-14286 GCA_032361225.1 Lepetodrilus schrolli
CAATACAACTGGCATCACTATGTATTGTGTTTGTTCTTGTCTATCAGGGAATAGCACCCCTGAACCGTGTATTACCCAGCGATAGTTTTGTCAGCTACAACAGCGTCATCATTCAATAATAATCGGTGGTGCTTAACTTATGATGAGGTGTATATAATGCCTCAATATAAATTAAGATCATACTCTGGTAACTTGTAGATGGTAAATGTGACCATATTTGTGATATGCCTGTATTGCGGACTTCACATATATACAAAATACTTATTAAAAGAATATCAAGTTGAATAATGTAAATAATGATCATGAATGTTTGCCAAACAAATGAACAAAACATAAACATAGGTTTTGTCATGTGTGGATACACAGGTAAATAAACAAAAACTATATACAAATATGTTAGTCTTCTGGTGGAAATATGGATATTTGGACAAATCTGGTGTATTTTTTGAAAACATTAGAATCACAACCTGTTGATTACGAGATTGCTACACATTGCTTGAAGACGCCAGCATTTGCATCAGTATTGAGATCATTTATGGAACAAAAAACACACAAAATGGACGGGGCGAAAAAATGTTAAAGTGATATTTCAATATTTGCTTTTGAGGTCTTCAAAATTATTTCTGTCATATCACACTGAGACAAGTTTTAGTAAGTACCCTGACCAAACCTAGGACAGGTGGATGATGTAGCGTCAAAGCCACAACATAAAACACTGCATAGAAAACCACCTCATTGTGGCTACAAATAGTGAAATCACTGGAGATCAGTATTGTTCTTAATATTAGCAAAATCCAAGGCACTTTTTCAATACAAGATTCATATTTTGCTGCAACTCAAATAAAAATCATATAGAATAATAATTAAGGATTGTGAATTTAATTTTTTTTTTTTTAAATTGGGGTTTTAAGTCGCTTTCAAGATTCTTTCACTTATATCACAACTTGTCAGTTTAGGGCAGGAGGAAACCCGCGAAATCTGTAGCACTGAATGTTGCAGTAAACCTGCAAGCATCGGCTGGTACTGACAAGACCAAGAATGAAAACTGCATTGCCTCTCTACAGACATCGCATCCTATCAATATCGTGTCAGAACTTTCACGAACATTGATGCCAAGGCCCCCGGTGCAGGATTTGAACCTGGAACCTTGGCTCCGAAGTCCAACTGCGCTACCACCCGCCCCCCATTATCATCTAACAGAATTTGCCCTTCAACTACAGAACTAAAACAAGTATATTAATATTTCACTTTTGACATTGAAAGGCTTTAACTTAGGACATAATGACCATTCAACATTATTAATTATTCAAAATATCTTGTCCTCATTAATTTCCACCAAGACACAGCTAAATAGTCTACAAAGCAGGTATAAATATTTGATTTTGTAACACAATTTCTGAATTGCCATACAGTGCATTTGACCTTTGACTTTTGGATAAGAGCAATAGATATACCAATTTGTACGGTTATTTCATGGAAAGTTTCCAACGAAACTTGCTCATAAGACTTAAAGAGTTTAATACCATGTTGACTCTACCACTAAATGTCAAGAGTTATCCTTGTCATAAGTTTATCGCGTGTCAGAAGTACAAAAGAAATACATTGGAACAGTCTGGAAAACAACTAAGCGCTACTTATTTTCAATTTCCCAAATGCTCAGTTTTGAACCATTTAGGTCTCGAAAGCAAAATTAATTCATGACCTTAATTGATATTAGATGGTGACCAAAATGTTATTGTTTTAAATGCATTTTTCCAATTTGGTATAATTATAATTTATATATATATATATATATTCAAATATATATATTTTTTAATTTTATTTTATATTTGGGTTTAGAGCCATTTTCAAGATTCTTTCAGTTACGGCTTGTCAGATTCGGACAGGAGAAAACCTGCAACATCCGTAGTACTGAATGTTGCAGTAATACTGCGAGCACCGGCTGGTACTCAATAAATCCTACTACAGCATTAACCTACATGCTAAAGAACATGATTTTCATTAATACAGGAGGATGGTTAAATATTAAACATTATGATTGTGAATCTTATTGTTGATTAATTCAAACTGGTAATATATCAAATATAAGAAAATGGAAGTATTCTTGCATCATAATTCTTACAACATGTTCTACGTTTAATACATTTAATACTATTCCCTCAAATGCCAGACTATTATAGTAGCACTCCTACAGTTACTGCACATCTGAAGGGAGAGTATTGTGACACTGTGACATCATGACATCATGACATGTGTCAGATGTGCTCAGACAAAAGGTGGACCCACACGGCTCAATCAGTTGGAACGATGCATCGAATCGCACAGTGTGAGGGTACATGCAATGCCATTTACAACAACAGAAATCGCATGAAGTTCTACTCATACGTCCAATCAAACTAGGCTCGTAATACAACTGATCGACCCATGTGAGCAAGCCTTAAAGAGTACCAGTTTGGTTCCATTGGGTGAACAAATTGGCTAAAAACGAAAGTTTACTGGGCTTCGAATTGTTAAAAGCCTTCAATTTGCCAACATGGAAATTTTCTTTTTGTAAACTATAGAGACCAAGATAGTAAAATTGTGATAATCTTGGGAAGTTAAAAATAAATAAATATTTTAGTACATGTACAAGTAAACATGAGATTGAAAAGTAAATCATACAGTACAGGAGTTAATTGATTCACGAGACAGTAAATTGTTGCACGTAGAAGATTGCTGCAGGAGCCCATACATAATTTATCAAGCTTAGCATGGTCAAGAAAGCATACAAAACTTAGTTTAGAACCTACGGTAAACTTAGGTTAGGTAAACCTATGGTACTTAGAAGTTAGAATGCTCCAGTAAACTAATATTCCAGGCATTTTAGCAAGATGTATTCATAACCTTCTGGTAAATCTACCAGACTGAAAACCTTACAGTAAACGTATAGATGACACAAAACTTTCCAGTAAACCTACTTAGAACTTGCCTATGAACACGTTCCGGTAAACCAACAATACTTAGAAGTTTCTAGTAATCCTATATGAGGCTTAGAACCTTCCAGTAAACCTACAAGACATATAATCTTCCAGCAAGCCTATGAGACAAACAACCTTCTAGTAAACTAATGAGACTTGGAAGTTAGAACTTTCCAACAATACTTAGAACCTTCCAGTAAACCTATAACTAATAAGACATAGAACCTTCCAGTAAACCAATGATATACTTAGAACCTTCCAGTAAACATACAAGACATAGAACCTTCCAGTAAACCAATGATATTCATAATTAGAACCTTCCAGCTAACCTAAAAGACATAGAACCTTCCAGTAAACCAATGATATACTTAGAACCTTCCAGTAAACTTATAAGACATAGAACCTTCCAGTAAACCAATGATATACTTAGAACCATACAGTCGACCTACAATAAATATTAGCTCTCTATAAACCTATAATCTGTGATCATCAGAGTATGCATGCAGTTTAAGACATTAAAGTTTTTTGTAACCAGTCCAGCTGTAAAGACTAATCCATCACGGAGATGTTGATACATCAGAAAGAGTTATTCTATCATGGAGAGGGTTAATATTTAACCCAATAAACTCTGCATTACAGAATAGAACTAAATCATGATGGAAAAAACACTCATGTCTTCCAAAATTGATTGATTGATTAAGTGTTTTTTTCATCGCAGCGGGAATAGTTCACCCATACGAAACGACTACAACACTGTACCACGATACCATTGTCTTCCAAAATAAATGTAATATAAAAGATTAAGAATCAACTTACCTCGCTAGTCAGTCGGAGACGTTTATTTTCCTGTCGCCAGGCTAGAGCTGTGAAACTTTCAAAGAAATTCCCATCCGACTCCTGGACTCTGTAAACAGGAAACATAATCCCTGTGACCGCCACACTTCCATGTACAATGCACACACACACACGCACACACACACAATCCTTCTCAGCAGGGCCTCAAGGCACTCACTACAAGTACATCCGTCTGTATCCAGAACTTTTTGCACTTCAAAGGTCCAGTTAACACATGTCAGATCTTGGCAAGTTTATCTCAGGCTTCCATCCAGGCACTTCTCCATCAATAGTCTTCCAATAGTCTCTCAAGAGTGTCATACATGTGTGGTCGTCTACCTGACGCACAACTTTACAAGACACGAGAGCAGCAACTTTACAATGAAGGAATGAATTAGTCTGTCGCAGCAGGAATGCTTCACCCATACACGACGATCACAAAGACAGCAACAACTGGTAGTCCCGGCTGTTGACTACCTTTTTGGAGTTTGAAATTACTTTTGTGCTTTTTGAACTGTTCCAAAGGTCTACCTATTCTACCTATATGGCAGCTGATCGTGACGAGGCCCGTATGCGCGCACTGATGGCGGCAAACTAACTACACGCGGGAGCTAATACCTGCAATCATTTTACGCTAATGTGAAATGAGACATATTGATCTGTGGACTGCGATCATGGCAAACATTCGTTCCCAGAAGATGCGTACATCTACCTAATCATTAATGCAGCAGAAGACACGGCCTTGCAACCAGGTGCCAACACCTCGGCCCGTGGCCCAATTATGAGAGGTGCGTCATCCTTTTACTCCATTCGCGAGAGTGGGAGAGATGTAGTCGGAAATAGTTTAGGAGTTCATAGAAGTCATCTTTCATATTCAATACTTGTCGGTGCATATGGTGGCCTCCCAATCATGATGATCACATTGTTAAAGGAACAACTACTGAAATGCATGGAACCTTTAAGTTGATGTAATTATCCTAAGTTCTGACATCATTTGTGGAGATCAAAAGACCTGAGATGACTACGCAGGCTGAAACAACACCTCCAAATGATTGCCACAATAACTGGAAAATGAGCAAAATATATTCCTGCTGTCACGACGACTGTCCTATTAGTGACATATATGCTGGGCTTACTGGAGAATAATTAAAACAAGTGTAACCGAGGATGCTGGATTGTGAGTCCAACGCTCTACCAAATGAGCCAAAGGGGTAACCCTGCTGGCCGAGACCAGTAGGAGCATCTTTTATCTCACCCGGCTACATGACGACATTTGTTCAGATGATTCATGCGAGTTTCATGATCTCCGTATTAAACTAGAATTCACCTGAGGTCAGTCTACTTACACTTCAACACAGACGCTGCAGGAAGACGAGGTTTTGTTGAAGTTAAACATTCCGACGGCCTTGTTGTCAATCTCCATGTCTCCGATACATCCTGTGAAGTTCCTTCTGCTAATCCCTGGTGGAGACTGGGAACACAACGCGATGAGGTAAAGTAAACAACAGGGACTGTAAATTGACACGAGATAGCCAGACATTCATTCAAAATACAGTGACATTAACTTGTCAAATATCTAAATGTGCTACACACTGACTGACAGCTGACAATCTACCATTGTCACGTCACATGAAAACATCATGATACAGACGTCATTCATTGAACAGTCGCAAGAATCATTTGTAACCTCGCTATAATTTTCATGATATACGGTTTACATATATTTTCGTGGTTTATGGAATATTATTACCAAAGGCTGTAGTTCCTTTTTCAAACCATGTTGCTTCAATTTTCATTAAAAATAACCTTGATTAGCAAGTGTCTAATGCTACATCACCATAGCCTGTCACCGGAAATGACTTAGTGTCCATACTGCATCTCCATGAGTTCATTCTCATGGCATACAGTATAACTTATATTCATTGAAAGGCAGACAAGATGATTAGATGATGGTAGACTTACATCAAAATTGGCATTCATTCCTCCAAAGAACACGTGCGAGTCCTGGTCCAGCTTAAGAACTGAGAATCCTGCAGGCGATGTTCCGCTGACGTCGTGAGCCGTGCTGACAGACCCCTTCACGTGGTACACCTTGAGCAGTCCGATACGACCAATCCTGGAAACAGAACGACATCACATCTGATGAACAATGTACAGAGGCACCTGGCACTACACAGAGGCAATGGACGATACACAGAGGTAATGGATGATACATAGAGGCAATGGATTATACACAGAGGCAATGGATTATACATAGAGGCAATGGATTATACATAGAGGCAATGGATTATACATAGAGGCAATGGACTATACACAGAGGCAATGGATTATACATAGTGAATTTTTGTTTTACGTCACAGCGGGAATCTTTCACCCATACGTGACGGTGATTATACATAGAGGCAATGGATTATACATAGAGGCAATGGATTATATACAGAGGCAATGGATTATACATGGAGGCAATAGATTATATACAGCGGCAATGGATTATATACAGAGGCAATGGATTATACATAGAGGCAATGGATTATACATAGAGGCAATGGATTATATACAGAGGCAATGGATTATACATAGAGGCAATGGATTATACATAGAGGCAATGGATTATACATAAAGGCAATGGATTATATACAGAGGCAATGGATTATATACAGAGGCAATGGATTATATACAGAGGCAATGGATTATACACAGAGGCAATGGATAATAACCAGAATCAATAGGCAACAACGAGGCAGTAGATAAGGCATAGAGGAAATGGACAAGGCTTTTATCCTGCAATAGAGAAAAAAAATCATCTTGATTCTATTTGTCAGTACTCTAGTATCTAACATTACCTCTGAGCTTGAACTCTGTACCACTTCTCACTCTCCGGGGAGTCGGGCGGAATGATGTTAATCTCAAGGTCATGTGTCACTGACCCCTGACCTCCGCCATTGTTCCACGAGAAGCGGACCTTGTTGCTGATGACCTCCACTGCCAGGAATTCCTAATATGGCATACAAATAAACAAAAACATTGTGTAAGGACATTGTATCTTTTAATTGTTAACCAAAGACTCAATCTCAGAACATTCGCAAAGCCATTTCTCTAAGAGACTTTTACTTTAATCAACAAATTCTTCACCAACTTGTCTCTTGATAATTGAAGTATCTGCTCAAACCCACCTTTTCAGATTTCTGTACAAGGACTAGCAGCATACTGTCCTGGGTCTTGTTGAGTTTGAATCCAAACTTGATATCATTGGTAGCTCCTGGCTGACTGACAGATCGATATGAACGTACACACTTCCCGTTTCCATTCATTGTCAGCTTCATCTGCAATATTTAGTAGTCAGGACAATCAACAAATGTTACCAATGTCGATTGAAGTTCTAACATCAGTTTTGTCATTCAATAGCAGAACTAGCACATTCAGTAATTCTATAAAAGAAGATGAAATCAAGCATTCTAATTATTGTTCCATCAGACGTTCATTGCTTGCTTCTTCGCTCACCTGATTAGCTCAAGATTCTACTCTTACCTGATTGGCTAGCTTGTTCTCTTACTTGATTGGGTCATGGTTACCCGCTTACTCGATTTACTAGCTTGTTCTCTTTACCTGATTGGCTCAAGCTGCTCATCTTACCTGAATGGCTAGTTTGTCCTCTTACCTGATTGGCTAACTTGCTCTCTTACTTGATTGGCTTTTGGTTCTCTTTACCTGATTGGCTAGCTTGTTTGCTCACCTGATTGGCTTGTTCTCTGGCTGAGCGGATCCTCTCCTTGAGGAGCTGTATGTTCTGGGAGACGTTCCTCTGGAGGATGACAGACTTGTGGTACTGTGTCTGTACGTCTCCTATAATCCCCTTGATCTTGTCCACGTTCTCCCTGGCTGTCTTAGCTGAAACACCAACCCTAGACTTATTGCAGTTCCATACAAGTGTAGCTAGGTGTGATATAAGATGCTCCTACAGGCCTCTGTCACTGGGATTAGTCAGTACAGCGTTGGACTGACAATCCAGGCCTGATGCGAGATACAGAAAGGATGGCCATCAGTCATGGCCAGCCTTACCGAACAAGATGTATTCACACATCGTTTAGACTGCTCCGTTAACGACATCATGTCAAGAACGGGCCACCATACAATGCAACAACACACATGCATGAAAGGAGAAACGATTTACAGTTTATACGAATGAATAAATATTTAACGCTAATTTATCAATATAAATGGAAGATAGCCAACCGAAGTTTAGAGAGCTTATTGGGGAAGCTTATCTGTAAGATTTGTTAGCTATTCCGGGGGATGGATATTGCTTGCATCTGATTGCAGTCATAGCCATGCGCCATACTTCCATGCAACGCGTGACGGGGCATCACGTGGTACACTGTTGTGACCTGTACTGGCTTAACAGGGCTCACTACTAACAGTACAAGTTGCGTTCAGGGGACTGCACCATAATACGAAATTTTGCAAGTAAAAGGTTTGTGTTTTTCATACAATGCAGCAAAACGTAACTTTGAATAGATGGATATATCGGGGGGAATTGCGGGACTATTCAAGTGTGTTTTAGAAATAGAAATAGAAATAAATGTCCGCCAGATGAGGTCATCTGGAATATTGACCAATATAGCAGTCCTTATTAATCCAGAAAAGATGGAAGGTGAGACCAGAATTAAAGACAATGCACAGTGGCAATGAACAATGTACATAAAGACAAAAGATACAAATTCTGACACGACACTTACTTTTATATCCAATGTCATACAGGTCTGAGTTGATGTCCATCTTGCCAATGTTATCCATTCTGGGCTGTAAATTGTTCTTCATCTTGCTTAGGATGTCATCCACTTTGTCATTTGTCCGTTTTGCCACTTGTCCTGCCTTGTTTACCTTGTCCATCACCTTGCCCATCCTGTTACTGACATCTGGACAATACAAGATGGCCAGTCACAGATTAAACACAGGACAATACAAGATGCCCAGTCACAGATTAAAAACAAAGAGAACACATTTCAGTCCAAGCACATATTTACCATATCTGATGAAATCTAATCGGACACTGAATGAGAGTGCACATGTTGATTCAAGCCCCTGTTGAGTATGCATGGTACTGTACCTGTTGGCAGTGTGTTCAGGCCCTGATTGAGCATATCCAGCTTGTTCTTGTTCTCCTGGTTCAGTTTGTCCACATCTTCCACATCTTTCTGCAGCAGAGTCAGGTCGTTGTCCAGATTCGGGACGCCCTCGTCCAGCGTGCTGTCGGCCTGCTTCATCAGCTCTCGGCTTCGCCTCATCGACTCCTGGACCTCGTCCTTGATGCGGTCAACACCGGCCTGGAATACAGCAGTGGACATGTGTGACCTCTGACGTGCCAAGATCAGAACCAGGTCCCTGATAACCTTTTCATCAAGTTCTCCTATCTGCTACAAGACAATAACACAGTTGTAATTGGTCTATCACCACAATATGAGACGAAATAAAATCTGTATTTACTAGAAATTCCACACAACTGTAGGACCAACATTGTTCCATTATCATAATAATGTAGTGCTTTGTAGAGTGGGTGGGTCTGGTGCATTAATATGCATTATTGTTATCAATGTCATAATTCCATGGACATTGGCGCTTTAACTCACGATTCCTACAGCATCTTTGGCTGCATCCAGAGCCTTCATAGCTGCTCTCTCGGCCTCTTGTATTGCCTTGACAATGTTCTCATACACCTTGGCAGCTTTCACTGGGTTCTCAGCATCTGCTCTGGTCTTGGCAAACAGTCTGCAGAGAGAGATCCATGATCAAAGTATAAATTGGCATTTTCTTTAGCTTTGTATATTTATTAGGTTCATATTTTATTGTATTCTTTTCTAAGAAATGTATTCTACATTGAACAAACAGAAGTTGATAAAGTTACAGAATTCTATGGCATATCTCATGAGGTCAGACTAGAACCTACTGGTCAAGGTCTTTCGCGTATCTGGCCAGTTCTCGGGCATGCTTCCAGGCTCTGTCCACCATCTGGTCAGCTCGGGGCAGAGATCTCTTCAGATCCATGAAAATGTGCATCAACCGGTCAGTGATGGCATCCAGAGTGCTGTAGCGGTTCCCGAGTGTCTGACAGAACATCAAGATTACCATCATGCGGGAACAGTCATTCTCGGAAGGTTTGGTGAACATCAATAGGGAACAATCTTTGGAAATAATGCATAATCTAGGCCATTTTCAATCTCAAAATGTTGAGTTCAGTGAACCAGATTTGAAGAATTTATGGCTTGGAAACATAGAAGCCTAAATGTGTCTTGGGAGAAGATCAAGACATCTGACGTGATGTTTCATTGTGAATACAAAGATGTATGTATAGAAGTTAGCAAATGAACATGGCTATTAGCTGTGATAAGTAGAAAAAACTCAAACAGATGACATTGCACCCCAAACACTGAGACTGTGATTAAAGCTCTTTGAGACAGATGACAAGAAGCTTTAGCATTCATACAGACATTGCACCACAAATGTCCCTGAAACTGTGGATACGACTCTGGTTGAGACTCAGACAGATGACAAAAAACAACAGGATGAGGACAAGAAGCAACAGGATGAGGACAAGAAGCTTCATGATGAGGACAAGAAACAACAGGATGAGGACAAGAAACCTCAGACTGAGGACAAGAAACATCAGATTGAGGACAAGAAGCAACAGGATGAAGACAAAGCTTCATGATGAGGACAAGAAACATCAGACTGAGGATAAAAAACATCACTGAGGACAAGAAACATCAGACTGAGGACAAGAAACATCAGACTGAGCACAAGAAGCAACAGGATGAGGACAAGAAGCAACCGAATGAGGACAAGAAGCAATATGAGGACAAGAAATATCAGACTGAGGACAAGAAGCAGCAGGATGAGGACAAGAAGCAACAGGACAAGAAGCAGCAGGATGAGGACAAGAAGCAGCAGGATGAGGACAAGAAACATCAGACTGAGGACAAGAAGCAACAGGATGAGGACAAGAAACATCAGATTGAGGACAAGAAGCAACAGGATGAAGACAAGAAGCTTCATGATGAGGACAAGAAACATCAGATTGAGGACAAGAAGCATCAGACTGAGGACTCACCAGGAGATTCTCCAGAAGTCGGTCCAGATGATCCCGAGCCTCAGCGATGAAGTACTTGCCATCCTCCAGCATGGCATCTGTGTCGTCCTTCAGGTCCTGGATATCCTCATACTTGTCCTGAAACAGCAATGTGGGAGGATAAACCATGACAACTAAGAATTCTGGAAAGACCCATAAGACATGGCTGGTGCAGAGTGAGTGACTTGTTTTACGTCACAGTGGGAATCTTTCACCTATACGTGACCATAGGCTGGTGCAGAAAAACCATGTTTGGTAGTTGTGCAATACAGACATTGCACCACAATGCTTTCTGAAATATGGAACTCTTCTCTATTACATCAGATAGGATTTGAACACAGAACCCTTTGTAGTAATAAAAATAATAAAAAAAATTGAATAGGGGTTTAGAGCCGCTTTCAAGAATATTTCACTTACATCACGGCAGTTTAGGGCAGGATGATACCTGCAACATCCGTAGCACTAAATTTGTAATGCGCCAAATTCTATTTACTCAGTGACTACTCACAGCCCTACAAAGCAATGCCATTGATAGTACTTTGTGAACAGAGCAGTTTTGAGGCCCGATTTGAAAGCAGATAGTGATGATGATAGCTGTAAGGTGTAGAGGTAGCTCATCCCACTGAATGGATCACTCACCAAGAGCTCAGCCAGCTTTGAAGCCAGTTTAAGACTCTCTTCATCCAGGACACGGTGAGAGATGTCAGTGGCGTTCTGCGAGCGGTTCTTCAGGTCGCCAAGAGCATTCAGTAGCTTGTCCAGCTTGATCTCCACCACACTGGCATTGAAATTCTTGTTCTTCAGTCTCATCACCCGCCGCAGTAGCTTGTCAGACAGTCTGAAGTGGAGGAGCGGAAGGTCAGTGTCCAACAGCTTATAGTTAGTAATGCTCATAAAAGATCATAAAGTAAATGTCCATAAAACTCCAAAAGATCGACCAATAGTTAACATTAAATCATGACTTGATATTTGCTAGCCAGACTTTACTTAACATTATTCATTAGAATTACTAAAATCTTGTTTGATGTCGTGATTTTATCAAATGTTGTAATTTTTTAATAATCTTTTATATATTATTTTCATGACAATTAATAATTCATACATAGAAATTCATCATTTTAATTAATTAATTTTACATGATAATTCTTATGTTTTTACATGACAACACAATCATTTTTACATGACAATTCAAAATCCCCAAATTATCATCATGTTAACTAATAACTTGTACATGATAATTCATTTTTAAAACATTAAGATTTTATCACTTTAACATGACATTTCTTCATTTAGTATAATAATACGTTATTTTTACATGACATTTAATGGCCATGGACAGCAAGACACATACTTTTTCTCATCGGTTGCATCATCGTCACTTTCGGTGAAATCACGTCCCAAGATTTCGTTCAGGATTCTCTGTGCCTCTGCAAAGGCGGCAGAGATGTTGACTCCAGCGTGGCTGTTGAACAGCTTCTCCACCAGCTTCTCCAGGTCACCAATGTCACCTGGCAGATTCAAACCCAGGACTTTACCGTGGATATCAAACATAGTCAACAACTCCCCTAACCCTGCTGGATTAGCCACAGGCATCTGCTCTTTAGGGAATCTCTGGTTGCCTTCAGCATGGAGAGGGTTAAGGAGAGGAGTTGAACAACAAGTTTTGAGAAAGTTAAACATAGAATTAATAACTACTCATCACTCCTTTCTAATTTTCATGATATTTATGTGGTAGACACGACTTAACATAAGATAATTCTGATGAAAATTAAAACTTACGTTTAATGTCGTCAAATAATTTCTTAATCTGGACTCCCAAGCTAGTGGCATTATTCATCAATATATCTGTGTTTTTAGCATTCTTGTCAATTCTTCTGTGAGTTCGCCTAACCTGTGGGAAAATGTTCATAAACCTTTGAATATGTACTTGTCAATATATTATAATAGTAGCTGATATTTTACAAAGATTTTATTCAAAATATTTCAAAAAAGAAATACAAAATGTTTACAAATATTTACAGGAGAAAATACCATTCACGACATAGTATTACATAAAATGTTCATATGTTATTGAAGACAAATACCATTTTGTCTAGAATTCTGGACATCTGTTCAACTTACCCTGTTTTTTAGACGGTCTGCCACTTCATTATAGAAATCAGTCTGATTCTTGTAATCAAGAATATTTTCCATACTGGCGGCTTTCGTTAAGTTCAGAAGTCCCTGAAATATTAACATCAGTTTGAACACTGACCAAAATAATTCCATAAAACAGTAGCCGTAATTTGAATGCTGACCATAGAACTCCAATGATCAGCTCATGGCAGGAGGAGAACCTGAAACAACTAAGAGCTACAGTAAAACCCAGAAGCCAGGGCTGGTGCAGATCAAATTAAGGGAGATAACTGAAGTGCATCCCCAAACTTTTCCAGTGTTCTCCACCAGACAAAAAAATGGTGTCATTCAAAGGAGGAATGTGGTGGTGATTCATAAAGTTATTATTTAATTCACATATTTCATCATGAGGTTATTTTCAAACAGATTTCAAATGAAAACAGAATTACCTTTCATATTTCCTGTGAAATTAAAATTACCTGTAATTCCACCGTTTGATTCTTCATCCTCATGAGTTCATTCCAGGGTAGTGGAATAGTAATGTTGTGTATATTGACAGCGATTGTCATGTTCTGTAGGTCGGCCAACAGAACACCAGGACATCCATTAAAGCATGCTGGGAAAGTTAAATGAAAAGAAATGAATTAAAGAACAAACTTGAAAATTTCCTCTATATACCTAAAGCAATATTCATGGTAATTCATTATGAAAGTGTCTATTTGAATCAGTACAGACTAAAATATCTGAAGCCACTTCTCTGATAAATAACAAAGAAATTGACACAAAATATATATTTTAATATTACACCTCAAAGAAATTTGTCCCCATGCTCCCAATGTTAATTTACTGGCCTTTTGACTTTCACATGGAAGTTAAGACTTGAATCTTTTCGGTGTAATATAACAAATAGTGCATGTCACTTTGCGCTCTATAGCAATTTATGAACTGATCAGTCACCGAGAAATGTTATATGGGCCCTCTGTGCCATGCACTATTTGTAATGACATTCAAAGTATTTCAAAATCTTCTGTAATTTTCGTAACTGTTCTGACAAGTAATTATTATAATTTGAATATGTCCTTTTTTAATTTGTTAATTTGTAAATTTTTTTTATTGGGGTTTAAAGTCGCTTTCAAGATTCTTTCACTTATATCACGACTTTTCAGTTTAGTGCAGGAGCAAACCCGCAACATCCATAGCGCTGAATGTTGCAGTAAACCTGCGAGCACCGGCTGGTACTGACAAGACCAAGGATGA
>JAUTBT010065393.1:0-14286 GCA_032361225.1 Lepetodrilus schrolli
TCTCTGTGGGGAATATTCCTCTCCTGACTCAGGAATATTCTCCACCTGGACATGGAAAATTTTCCATTTTAAAACTGTTGATGCAGAATAGAGTGCATGGTACCTCTAAACAATTATAGAGGATAAAAGTTCGACCATCCCCGAGCACGACACACAACACAAAGCCCGCCATTCTGTAAGTACATGTGCTGTTTGAGAAGTAAAGCCTTAAAATGTGAAGCCCAAGTTGTCATTCGGTCGTTAATCAGCAGAGGGGAGCCGGGCTACACCCAGTTTTAATAATAATAGCCAAGCACTAAAACATGATCAAATGCACAATACATAATATATAATGTTGGTAGAGTAATGATAATAAAACCATGCATCGTGCGTGTATATCAGACTGCCGATGAAAAATTATTGATCCATTTATATATTGTGTAATATAATCTTACAATTGGTTGATTTGGGGTTTAAAGCCACTTTCAAGATTTATTCACTCACATCAAGACTTTCATGCATATGTACTGCTTGTACTAGTCTTTACAGTTTTTATAGTGCTAGCTGACTTGGAATATCAAGCCGCAGATAGAACATGGATATCCCACTCAGACACAGTATACCGATTCCAATCTGACCAGTCCTTGCTTTACCCCTTTAATGCTGAGCGCCAAGCAGGGGAACAACAAGTACCATCTTTTAAAGTATTTTGGTATGACGCGATTGGGGATCGAACCCGCGACATTCCGCACTCCGGGCCGTCTCTCTAACCATTACGCCGCGGGGCCGGCTCTCATATACGACCATTGGTCTTTTTTGTAAAAATAAATGTGTTTGTCTGTGTCTGCTAGAGTCTGCTTACCAGCTGCAGTAGTTGACTGAGAAACTCTCGTCTCTGGATTGAAGACAGGGCTGTGAGATCCTCAATACTGAACTCGGACAGGCTGTCGTCACTGGCCCCCTTCCACTTCTCACACAGAGCCGTACACTGAGTGGCCAAGGTCATGTCATACCTGACCAACAACAACAACACTACAACATCAACTATTTATTTGTGCAGCGGTAGAATTAACACCTGCCCGCTAGATAATTGCCACACGTGGCCGAATTCTCGCAAATATTAGTCCACAAACAGAGAGAATTATGCTTCACACTCTGCCATGCATGGTGCCATGTGTGGCCAAGTGCACAGCACAATTCCCTCTGTGTGCGGCGCGCATTATACCTGGGCCTGAGATTACAGAACCTTTTTAGTACAATGTCATGCTCAACTCTAAGTTCTGTTCACAAAATCCCATATAAAATTTGAGGTCGAACATGAAATCATACTCAAAATGTTTCGCAAACCTGGGGCCTGACCAACAACACCAAAAAACATCAAAAACAATATCAAGAACATCAACCATACCCTTGTGTCAAAAATATAAATAAAAATAAATAAATAAAATAACAATAATATTTTTGTGTCATGCCATTAAATCTTGCAAACAAGTCGGAGTGGATCCAGGTAACAAAGAGGATTAAATCATCATGGACTTTCGAACATTGTAAGTATTTAGGCGGCGACATGCAATATAAATTCAGCAATAAATCGTTCCGTGAAGAGACATGTTTAGGTGCGGAATGTAACTCACTCTGGTTTGACGGGTGGCATTCCCTGGCCATAGAACCAGGTGTCCCAGTCAACAGTATTCAGGGCAGCTTGAGACTTCTGAATGAAGAATTATTATCACATTTAGGATATGCATTGCATGTATTTGAGAAAAATAGTGCAAAAGCAAAGGTTAGCAGAGGCAACATGATGTAGACATTGATACAAAGACGACTAACAGCCAAGGTTGAGGGATTATGCAAAGTTTTAACTATTTCATTAAAATTGTTCACATAGTACAAAAGTCATGTATATTTTTATAATGCAGAGTTTCTTACCACTATTAAAAATTATTTATGTCAAAGTGGAACATCTAGATATATAAATTATTAATGTTTGTATTTTATGAAACCAGACATTCTTGAACACAACGATCTTTGGAACTTCCTTAGGTCTTGAACGACAAAAATACTGCGCCATGAAATTGTGCCAGGTATAGGTTGTCTGTAGGTGTTATTTTTAAAGCACCCAGTTGTGTTCTGGGGCGAACTATTTAATTGACCAATTATTTGAAGATGAAAATAAACCAACCTGGTCATTAAAGTAGGAGAACAGATATTCTTTCCAGCATGTAGTGTCAATTGACTGTTTGTGGAAGTGTTCTATATAGGACCGGATGAATTTCTCAAAGACAGCTGAAACGATATACATTTGTGTTCATTGTTCAATTTAACATTATACTTTAGCATCATTGCATGTTACACCCGGGCTGCATTCAGCCGACAATACATATCAATACATATGATATGTAGTACTATGTGATCCGTTCAGCCAGCAATACATTTCAATACAGGTTTGGACCATGTATTGTTTTGTATGAAAACCCAAAGCATGAAGCGAATGGACTGGATGCATGTGCAAGCCACTGTGCTGCTATTTCCTACTAACCCGTTCAGCGAACTACTCATGTAGAGAAAAGTATTGTATTTTAATGTATTGTCAGCTGAACACAGCCTTGAATGTAAAGAAAGGAAGATCAGCTCTACAAGTCCAGTGTTATCATGGAGGTGTGTATTCTTAAAAAATCCACAAACCACTCCTGAGAAATCTTGTTTTTTCTATTACTCAACACTTCAAGAACCACTTTCAAGATCTTTTAACTAATATCACGGCTTGTCAGTTTATGGTGGGAGGAAACCCACAACATCTGCAGCTCTGAATGTTGCAGTAAACCTGCAAGCATCAGCTGGTACTGAATTGAGTGTCGGTGGATTCACTTAGCGTGAAGCCAAGAAATTGGAATCGGAATTTTGTATAGCGATTCAGATGAGAAATATGATTCGATGAGTGAGTGAGTGAATTATTGTTTTACATCACAGCGGGAATCTTTCACCCATACGCGATGAGGAACTTGCATACACTTTTACTGAGCATGCATCATGGCCTATGTGGATGTTCGTAAAGATTGCAAAGTGACATCAATTGCAAATAACAAGCATGCCAACAGATAATTGTGCTTCCAGCGGAAAACAAGCCGGGGCTGCAACGCATCAAGCCACGTCCAGAGCAAATAAGTCAACCCTTGGACAAACAAATCAGCTGATTTCCGCGGATCCGCAGAAATTTGCCATGCCTGAAATTAACTTTCATATATTGTACTTGTAATGTTCAAAAGCAGGGAATAAATTTTCCCAGGGCGATCCTGAATTGCAAATAGTTTTCAAAGTCAAAACATTATTAATTCAATATTAATTGAAAATTGGTAATCACCAGGGCCACCCAAGATCGTTTCCAGATGGAACAACAAGGCAAAGCCCTTCTCGTAAGGAACTGAGGAAAATGCATCGTCAGGATCAACACCCTTCAAGTCCGGCACGAGTCTGGTGTACGGCCCGCTGTCCAGCGTATCAACCTGCAGAGATATTAATAATGATAATTGTATTATACACGTGATCAAAGACACCACATACACAATGCATGGTAACTGACAATTGTGATCCCAGCGGGAAAACAAGCCCGGTGTCTGGGGGCTACAGTAGGAAGCGGTTATCGCCAAGTACAAACAATCATCACCAACCTACTGTAGCACTTGCTCATGCGTGATTTTTTTAATAAATAATTACTTGTCAACCACCGATATGAACAAGAATGGTATTTTTCATATATTTGTTTTTCAAATAAACACCAGATACAAATCATAATATACTGTAAAACGGGTATTACTCGCGGCTCAAAATTTTCAGGATTTTGTAAAATTTAAGTTAAAAAAATATATTCACGATTTGTAGAATTAACGTTGTCCAATTTTGTTGTTGTTGTTGTAAATTTCTTTTTTTTAAATTTAACGTCATTCCGGATTTTACTCGAAGTGGTAGATTCCCTGTTTTTACTCAAAAAGGAAGTGACATCATAATGTTACACATGACATTTCAATACATTGCCGACTTTACAGCTTACACACACAATTGACCATGATCAGCCGATCAGTAAATGACCCCACAGTTTATAGTGTTGTTACGTAACTATAATCCAGTCAAACCGAACAATTAATGGCTCAGTCGGCCTTCAGCCTGAACGTGTTTTGATAACTATCAACGAGTCTCGACCTGGGCAGAGAGTGGGCCCTCGTTCTATAGTATGGTCAACTAGTATACTATTCGTGCGTTTATTTAATTCACGATCAAATACAAATAGTGAATTTCGTGAAAATTAGAGACACACGAAGACAGTATAATTTGTCTGGATATACATTGTATTTGTAGTCATGGTCACTGTTGATTAATGATTTACTATTATTAATTAAACTAATTGTAATCATCAGCATGACAAGCAACCATATCTATGATTATCATAGATTAAACATAGATTCTATGTAGACTAGTAGTTACTCAAGTTATGTAATATGTATAAATGTGATGACAATATCTTGTTCAGTTTTATTGATTATAGTTACGGAACAACGGAACGGCAATGCATTGATATGGCATGTGTAACATTATGATGTCACTTCCTTTTCGAGTAAAAACGTGAATTCTAAAAATCGTGAATATGTTTTTAACTTCTTTTTTTTTAAATCATGAACATTTTGAGCCGCAAATAATACCCGTTTTACAGTATTTGATTTGTTATTAATTGAAAATATGTATACTTATACTTATGAAAACATGCATTTACTTTTACCATATTTACTTTGTGCACTATGCACATGCAGTACTGTAAAACACATGTTACGTGCAGACTTATATTACGCGCTTTCCGCAGAAAGACAATTTGCAAGTAATTATAGTCCGCGGGATAATTGAAGCCCTAAGTGTACTATGTAAGCCGACGTAATACTTAATACTAATGAATGAAAAACACAACACAGAAGATACCATTGAATAATTTAATTAAATGCAGTTATTCAAAATTAATTAAACATAAAAATATATATTAGTTTTAGACTACTCTTACTATTTTCATTCCATTTGTCAAGTGAAATATTACAAGTGGCAATCAACCTCGACCTCGTTTTGCATTCACATGATGCAATGAATCTTGACCTAGATATAGAATCTAATGCTGCAAGTAAATTAAGCACTCTAATAATGTACTATTTCATAATGTTTATTTCCTGTCGATGAATCCCGAGTTATTTCTTCTCACCTAATCTTGTTAACCTTGATAAATAGGAAGCCTACTCAAGGGGTAGATGTTGGGAGTAATATTTTGAGTTTGAACATGGCACGAGTATCTGCAAAAATTAACATATTGTTAATTAACATAAAGTTCTCATATTGTGTTTTGTATGTTATACTCCCAGTCTTCTTTTATTATCTCTCTAATGTACAGCAAATTCACCCAGCAGTTAATCATTTGTTTTATCTATCTCTATTTACTATTTATACCGTAATAATTTGAATGCTCTAATAGTTCAAACACCTAAATTAATTGCCGAAATCTTTTTTTTTCAACCCTAAAATTACAACCGTGACCCTTTTCTTCTTCAAATCATAATTTTCTAATTTTGCGAATGCAATAAAAAAAATAATTAAAGAACAGTTAAAAATAAAATAGATTTATAAAAAGTCCTTTATTTATTTACCATTTCATTTACAACCATAATTTGTACTTTAATATTAATTTGGTTGTCCCTAATTATATGAACACCGATATTTAAAATTTTCGTATTTTTCTAATAATTCTAACAGTAATAAATATAGTTATTTTCTCGTTCAAATTATTAGGGTAATTACAGTAGGTCCACCTGAAATTTGGGCATTAACGGTGAAGATATTTCATGGTTTCTAATTCCGTATTTTCTATGATAGGTCTTAACGATGGTCCTACCCCTCCTTCTCATCATGGTTCTGCCCAAGATGATGAATGCTGCCGACCCAGATACACAAAAGGTACGTCACGACATCCCTACATCTAAATTACAATCCCCATCAGGGCTCTACATTAACTTTTTGAGGCACCTGTCCCTGTGTCCAGTCAGACATGAAACTACTTGCCCTGTAGGTAAAGGGCTTGATAATCTGGCATATTTCACTTGTCCACCTGTGGGTAATACCTGTCCCGGACAGGCCGACAATTCTTACTGTCTAGCCCTGACCATTGGTATTCCTATAATGGTCTGAGTATCGTTGCATATGGTTGAAGCATTCCAGTGTTCAATCCAGGACGCACGATTTGCAGGACGCATATTTTTATCTTGGGCGAGAAGTCGCGCATTTTGGACTCAAGTCATCCGCATGCAGTTGTTGCTGGGTGACCTCTGTAAAATAACATTAAAGTTCTAATCGTGGTAATATTATCTTGTGTTAGAATTCAGCAAAAGTGTAACCGGACGCGAAGTGATCCAACCTAATAATGCTATTTGAGTCAGTGTTATTCAGGTTCATCAGATAATAAGGTTTAGCTAGTGAAATGCATCTTCCTTGTCGTGTTCAATATGGTAACATTGTCTGCTTGTCGATGGTAGCGGACTGCATATACAGGAAGTCCATTGTAACTAATACTTATTGGCAAAAGGTTTTATTAACGAAATATATTATCTGTTAATGCCTCAAAGGTACTCTAGTCAAACTGTAAAATTAAACGCAAAATGCAAAAATGTATGGTGTGGCAATCATGGTGTCAACATGCCCTTCAGTCATGGAACCCTCTAGATTAGTTAAATGCTTTGCGGCCAAGGTTGAGTGTGCCATACCCCCCTCCTTATCAGAATAGTGTGGGGGATCTCCCACTCTTCAACTGGTCCCTGGATTGAACACTGGTATTCCCACTGCAACGTAAAACTATAACTGACTCCATTAATGCTAACTTCCTGGGAAATTTTCATAACAGCCTAACATGTTGCCTCCATTACTAAAAATTAACAATGGCAGCTGTTTTATCTATTATTCGGGCTTATGTTTTTTTTCTTCATTTAGGCCATAGTTATTTGGTTTCCAGATTTTTTCTGTGATAATTTTGGCTCTGACAGTGGAAAATATAAATAAATAAACACTGGTCCACTTTAATTGTACAGATTTGAATGCACAATTATTTTTCAAAGTACTGCTTAATTAAGTCATACTTGTTATAAATTAGATTTTTGTTATACATATCTACCAGTTAACAATCAAATTGGCTTCAACTTTGTGTCAACCATTGCCTGCCGGTGTTTGTTCATGACCAATGATGGTACCCTCGTACTTCAACTTAATGTTCCTCGACAAACTCGGTTCCGCCCACCGACTTCGATCTCGACACAGAACTGAGAGACATAGTCAAGCTCGGGGACTGGATGGTGTCCATAGATCTGAAGGATGCCTACCTCCACGTCCCCATTGCCCCATGACATCACAAGTTCCTGAGGTTCACCCTCCAGGGATCCCATTTCAATGGGAAGTCTTCCCCTTCGGCATATCAGTGGCTCCATGGCTCTTCACTCGAGTAACCACTCCGATCTACTCCACCGAATGGGCATCAGGTTCCACTCCTAGATAGAGGACTGCATCCTTCTAGATCAGGACCGAACCTAGATAGACAACTGCATCCTTCTTGATCAGGACCGAACCTAGATAGAGGACTGCATCCTTCTAGATTAGGACCGAACCTAGATAGAGGACTGCATCCTTCTAGATCAGGACCGAACCCGACTCATATCCTATCTATGCATAGTCCAGACCCTACTCAATCGACTGGGATGGGCCGTCAACAGCAGACTCTGCAGTTCATGGGAGAATCATTCCACACTGCAGATCTCGGATATACTCCACCGAATGGGATTCCGATCATCACCAGTGGTGACTTAGCTTTAGCATTGCTAGTCTCATTGATTCTATGCCCATGGCACATGGTCCAGGTGATACACTAGAGTCTAGAGGCCTGTCCCAACAACAACACTAACAAGGGTTACGATGTCATCCCGCTTCCCGTCTCCTGCTGTCAAAGTCTGCACATTGAGATGACTGGCTAAGTTTACGAAAAGAAATAAAGGATTTTTTTGTTATCTCCTCTTTTCATTAGTATATTTAGCCAGTCATCCACGGAGGCCCTCCCTACCTACCCCACTAGCTGAATGACTGGAGGAACTGGGAGGAAAATAGGAAGTGTGTTTGGGACCGGGTGCGCATGTGCAGTAGGCATGGCATGGTGGGATATGGGATTGTCTGAAGCGAAGTTTAGAAATCTGGGATTTCCCCATCAGTAGACTCTCTGAACGAAATTGCTTGTATAGTAATAGTATTTTATTTTAGATGGAATTTTCTTTTGTGTGCATTTGTATTATTTTTAATTTTTTATTATTGTTATTTAGACAATACATTTCTCATGCTTCTGTTTGTGGATATATATATATATATTTGTTTATCTCCTTTCTTTATTCTTATATTTAAATTTAAATTTAGATGTTGCTTATAATGTTTATATTTGTTTTCAGGAGATGCAGACACAGATGAATGCTCTAAATACCAAACCCAGTATGCCTGACATGTCGGAGATGTTTACCAACTGGTTTGGCGGAGGAGATTCGAGAAAAGCCATTAAATCAAAACCGAGTTCGAAAAGAAAGCCTTGACTTTAGTTTTATGTTAAAAAATAATGTAGTTTGACTAGCGTCTATTTCTGAGGATTCACGTATACATAATTATTATCAATTACCTGTTCAACATTTTATTCAAGTGTCTGATAATGTTCAATCGCATTTGATAACTTTTAGTAGCATTTGATAACATTCAATAGTATTTGATAATATTCAATAACATTTGATAACATTCACTATTATTTGACTGGATGGTAACTTTTGAACATGGTTGGCAAGCTTTTCCCAATTATTTAAAGTTGCTCTCTTTTCAATTTATGAACAATAAATTGTGACATCTATTTCTAATAATCCTATTTGGGTTTACCTCAATGATAATTGTTGTGTTTAAAATAATGTGTACAAGTAAATCTTTAAATGTATTTTTAGTTATTCGGAATATGTATGCATGATATAAAGAATTTAAAAATAATTGTACTATATTGTTTATGCATTTTTCTTCTGATGTTCTCATGGCTATGGTTGTTTCTGTGACTTCACACTTTGATTGTTTCTGTGACTTCACACTTTGATTGTTTCTGTGACTTCGTACTTTGATGGTTATTGTCTGTTACTGTACAATATATATATATATTTATTGAAAGAAATGCTGCTGTGAGTAGAAAGATATATCACCAAGTGTTTGGGAAATTTATTAAAATAATTGTTGTTTTATTTATTTATTTAAAATATGTATAATTATTTTACATTCGTAACATTGCCATCTGAAAGAAATACATAGATTTTAATCTATTTTTTAAATTGTAATTTAAAAGGGGGGGGTGGTAAATGTGGTCTTGCTTTTGTTTTAGTGATCCCTAAGAAATTAATTAAGCTATTTGTAATTATTTTATAAATCACTTCCAAATATTTACTAGAGACTAGTGTAATTTATAATATATTAGCACTTACCAGTACAACAATGTGTGGGTTTCTTTTGCTGTTGATTTGTGAAGTTTAACATGGTGTGTTTAGAAAATGCTGATAGACATATGTAAATTGTCGATTCACAAGTATCGGAAATTATGAATTTTAAGAAAATGTTTCATTTTTTTAATTAATAGTATACTGTCATGTTTACAATGTTATGGTAATAATAATAATAATAATAATGATATATGTGCATTTATATCTTGTTAAAGTCCACACTAGATATGCTCATAGCACTGGCATTATAATATCTGATGTATTCATGAAATCAATTATGACAGTACTAGTTATAGTATTTCTTTAGAACACCGGTTTTGAGACAGTATTGGTATTTGAAGCACCGGAATGTATATTCTTTATAAGAATTTAAAATGTTTTTTTTGGGGCATTCATAATTTCCAATAATTTTGGTCGACTGTATACAAATAAGCAATAAATGTCAATAAATCATTCATTCATCAAGCACATGTATAGCACAACACAATTTCATATGTGTACCGGTACATATATATAAATATTATTCATGGTTTCGATGAATGTACATATTTAGCTTTTTTCGATTAGTTCAAAGGAATGTGTGTATATGTATGAAATGTAATATAAATGTACACAGGAAGCATTAGAATTATGTGAATATTCTTATACTTTGTATAATGTATTTTCCTCATTTTTTCCTCTTTTTTTAGTGTAAAATTCTCACCATTATGTGTATGATATTTGAAATTTGATCATATTAATTCAGCACTAAATTAATGCGGTTTTGGATAAAAAATATCTTGTTTATTAATTTCTTTTGCAAAGAATGTTATATTACTAGGCTCGTTTGGTTATTAGTAGTTTTCAACCCAGCAGTTTTTTATATCCATTCCTTGGGTCGTATGCACAAGTTTCAAGTTGTAGGTCTTGCTGTAACCATGGTAACCTATTCTTGCAAGTTTTCATCCAACCTTTTACAATAATCTCCTCTCTGGGTGTACCAAAAAAAATCAGCTTGTAAAAACATTTATCCAAAATATTTCAGCGATTTGATTGGTTGAGAGGTGTGCTTGAAAAAGTTGTACACCCTGGTTAAAAGTTGTGACCTCATAGGTCACTGTGATGTCATGACAGTTATCCTCGACTCGTACTTAGAAAGACATTCTGCATGAATATTCATAAGTTCGCTTTCATACAAAAATATTTTGGCCTTTAAAAAAAACACGGAAATCATGCTGGTAACTAATAGTACACCCCAGAACTTAGATCAGTTTTGTACCAATTTTAAACTTGGCTCAAGTGTAAACACCCCCTGCAGCATATACATGTGTCATTGTTTTAATAGTTGAAATATAAATTACTAGTGTTGTATAAATGGAATGCGGTTCATGTGTTTATATTTGTACCATACCTTACATCCCAGTGGGTTATATATATATATATATTATTTTGTTTTCCCCGTATATTGAGTAAGATACATCTTGCATCCACCTGAATCTACAAGTTAATATTAGATTGTGGTTATATTAACAGTTTTTGAATTATGGTTGGACCAGTATTCTCCTAATACTAGTAGTTCTAAATGGTAAATAAATCGAGGATTCTTTTTAATTTTTGTATTTAATTTTAATTTTTTTTAAAAACTGATTGTGTTCGAATAATTAGAAAATGGCAATTGAAAGAAAAGAAATTGGTCATGTTCATATTTTTAGGAGAGGAACAAAATAATTTTGGCGATAAATTTAGATGTTCGAACTATTAGAGGGTTTAAATTATTAGGAGATACGGTATACATGTAATGTCCCTGTATTTCGACAGGTGCAAAACGAGAAAACGATTCTTGCCGCCGCAGCTTGTGTCCAGTCAATCAAATTAATAATAGGGTCCAAGCTTGTCAACAGGTCTGACAATGCATGATTTGCACGTGCATGTATGCCATGATGTGCATTTATGCCATGATTGATGTCTATATGATAATGCTAGTTACTGCATGTGCAATGCCAATGGTCACTCCTCCGAATATTACTGGAATACCCCTTGAATATTTATCGGAAAGATAGATATTAGTGCAAAGAAAAAAAGCTATTTGTATGAGAGTGTTCAATAACCCCGTTAGACGATTTTTCCTCTTTAATTTTGAAGTGAAATCACTAGGGACGGTTGAGGCTTCCCTTGTTTTTGTCATCCCAATGTTGGTTAACCCAGATCTTGTCATTATTACGTATTCCTTATCACTTTGTGCATATAAATCAGCGTGACTTCAATCCATCCATTTTGTTGTTTGTGTAGTACAGAAGTCATTTTGAGATATTCTCCTTCAGATACACGACCTACTGCGACACAACTTTCTGAAAAAGCAACAGCATTTTAATTGAGGACCAATCTCAGAAACTTACGGCCATTGACCACTTTAAAATCCAATGATGGAATTTAGCTTAGCATACACCAGGGCCCCGTTTCACAACGACATCCTAAATTTAGGAGCTCCTTACTTTATGACCCAGTTTATCACTTCCTAAGTTAGATGCCAATTTAAGAAGGGATACGACTTGTACGTCGTGAAACACTTGTTACGAGGTGACAACACTTAGGACTGGTTTAGATGCTCATAAATAGTTAGGAGGCTGTTGTGAAATGGGGGCCAGGGCCTGTTTCACGATGGCCACCTAACTATTTAGGAGATGTTAAACCAATCCTAAAGGTTATCGCCTCGTAATAACCAGCGTTTCACGACGTACACAGGTTTTCAATATTTCTATATTTTATCATTTTAAAATGTTGCGTAGGTTTATTGGTACCAGTAGTCATGAAAGGTTCTTTTGACCGTGTTCAATGATTTACCTCCATCAGCTCCCCCACCCTCATTTTCGTCTATTAGACTATAGAAAATTGAGATATTGAGATTATTCGGATTTTACCTGAAATGTAATTTTACCTATCCTACAGCGGTGAAAATATATTTGGAGGTACAAAACTGATTATGTAGGTGTATGCTGTGTGTGTACTTAATTCTAATTCGGTCCAAAACGACAACTTATCTGTGAGTGTATGCCTTTGTCATGAGCAAAGAAGCAAAGCTCAGGATAACTAATTGTACCAGTTTGTGTAAAATTAACCCTGCTGGATTAGGTACAGGCACTGCTCTTTGAGACCTCTCCGGTTGCCTTCGGCATGAATAATGTTAAATAATTCCCATAATTATTAGGGGGAAATTCCTCTCGTGTTTTTAAATTAGGATTTGTATAATGCACATAATATCAAACAGTGGAGACTTTAGTTTTCCCACATTCAAACGCGAGCGTTCCTTTGTATTACGTCACAATAGAAATGTATCACGTGATATGCTTGTCCACGTTTAAGCATCCGGGTACCCTGTGACAGAGGATGACGTTCAGTTCGAACTTCCACGTTGAATAATATCACATGATCAATAAAAGTATGTGACGTAATACGCAGGAATTATCGCAGTTTAAAGTTGAACGTGGGGAAAGGTAAATTAGTGTCTAGTGATGCGTACGTATAATTTCTGTCAATGGATGAATCTGTTTCCGCTAAACGAGTCGACCACAACAACAAAACGTGGATCGTGCTTCAATATGTATATAGTATATATTATAAGTACAGACAAAATAATTATAATCATGTCTTAAATATTCATGCTCTTCCGATAGCTAAGCTGCTTAAACGACAGCACTGCACACATATGCCTGTAGAAACGGAAACAAGCTGGAGAGTTTACCGCTGCTGGTAGAGCATGTAGATACTTAGTGTATGTATTATTCTTAAGCCCACTGATATTTTAAAGCACTCGATTTTAAAGCTTTATTATTTAAAAGGACTCATACACATATGTGATTTTAACTATGCTCGTTATTATCATTGCTCATATGTAATATGCAGAGCTATATTTGTAAGAATCGGAGCTTTTAGGCATGAACAATTACGCTAACCCATCGAAATAAATCCTTTTATATCTGCCGTTGATAAACGAGGATTGTTTACAAAACATGCAAAGTGGTGTCTATTTCGTTGTCACGTGGTTAGAAGAGTGCGCTGTGATTGGTCCACGGCCAGGCAGTTGAGAGACGGTCATACACAACGAACCAGCTGACTGCCTGGAAAATGAGCTGATTTATCGGTAATAGATCATTTGGAAGGAAATAAATCACGGTAGTGATGTAGGATCATCAGTTTTTTAGGTTTAGGCAATATGAATTTGGTGTTTAAGTCACGTATTAAGTAATGAGAAGTATAACGACAGAATTAGCACAATATAATTAGTAAACATTGCGTTTATTATCATTATTACTACTAGTAGTAGTAGTAGTAGTAGTATTGGTGTTATTTTACAAGGCAACAGTATGACACTGCAACTCGTCAGTAGTAGTAGTAGTAGTAGTAGTAGTAGTAGTAGTAGTAGTAGTAGTAGTGTTATTTTACAAGGCAACATTATGACACTGCAACTCGCCATTCACTGGGTAACACAACGAAGCCTCTATAATCAATTATATATAGTGCGGATGTCTGACATTGAAGAATGTGAAGTATCACACAATACGTATAAGCTGTTCAAAAGTATTCTTTATGTAATAATGCCACGCCAATATATATAGTATTCCTTATGTCACACTTATAGTATGTTCTCTCTCTCTTTCTCTCTCCCTCTCTCTTTCTCTCTAACTCTCTCTCTCTTTCTCTCTCTCTCTCTCTCTCTCTCTCTCTCTCTCTCTCTCTCTCTCTCTCTCTCAAAAAAAAAATA
>JAUTBT010065404.1:0-14285 GCA_032361225.1 Lepetodrilus schrolli
CTTGTCTATCGGGGAATAGCACCCCTGAACCGTGTATTACCCTGCGATAGTTTTGTCAGAGCTACAACAGCGTCTTCTTTCAATATTATTGGGTGGCGCATAACTTATGATGAGGTGTATATTATGTTTTGTACATTTAACTCTAAATAAACATTCCAGATTCTATTATAACTTTATAGAAATGTCAATTAAAGACATACATTTCAAGAACACCTACTGAACTAAGTAGTACATGATCACGGGAAACCGTAGCTTCGTATTTTGCGAACAAAATGTAATTCAGTCACATTAATTTTAACATGTATACCTCTCGGTTGACAAGTTGTTAACGTGCATTAACAACAAACCTATTAATTTTCCCCACGTAACTTTAAACCGAAATGTCCTGAGTACTAGTATTACATCACATCATGTTGTTGATCACGTGAATTATTCATGTGCGCGTTGTAACTTACACTTCAACGTGGGCAAGGATGATCAATATCACGTGGGCAATAAAATGATGTGACAATACTTCAAGTTGAACGTGGGAACACTAAACCTCTAATTTCATCTTGTTTAATTGACGTAGATGAGAAAATAGAGTGCGACATGATCTATATTAAACAAGAGATCAGTCATAATCATAAATTATGAAATAATGATATGCGTCTGGAAGCTGCCAACTATAACATTTACAACATTCTGCGTAGATGACATTTACTTAATAGAACCTTCTCTTGTGATCCCAAGTTGTGATATGATAGGCCTATCTCACTGACTCAATCAAATTCTTCTATAATGATTAAAGGCATACAATCACGGGTTGTTTACATAGTACATGGTCAGACGTATTTTTACATGAAAGTATGTACATTTGATGTGTCTACACAAGTATATTGGGTAACCAGCTACATTTTCTGCATATTCCACTGGTTTTCAATGTGTTCATATTTTCATATTTTTTAATATGTAAAGTTACATACCTTTATTGTATTGGTACCAGTAGTCGTGAAAAATAATTTTGATCATGTTCAATTATTAGAGTTATACTCCTTAGTCTATTAGACTATAGAAAATTGAGATATTACAGTACATTACCAACTAATTATTCGGATTTTACCAGAAATGTAAACTGTAGTGGAATTTTACCTATCCTACTGCGGTGAAAAGATATTTGGAGGTACAAAAGCAATAATAGGTATGCTAAGTGCATGTACTTTTCATTATTTGGAGGTACAAAAGCAATTATAGGTATGCTAAGTGCATGTACTTTTCATTTTTAACTCCAATTTGGTCCAAAACAACAACTTAATCTGTGATTGTATGTCTTTAATAATCATCTTGAAAGTATAATGTTTAAAACCACATACTTTTCTAGTATGTTGATCATTATTCTCATACAAAAACAAAAGAAACACTTACTGCTTACCGAATATCATGTATATTAGAGATAACCAGATGCTACAGTAAACAAAGCAATGAACCTAAATCCACAGACAGTTGACCATTAATAAACAAATAAACAAACTAATAGTAAACTAATAATAGCGTAATAACTGATAATACATATACTAGAATTATTGTTGCTGCCTATTTCCAAGTACTTGTCATTTGTCACCCTCCATTCATTTGAATCTGATGGCAGTGGTACCATGACGGCCACTGAATCATGTGTACTGCAGTTATCAGCTGGTTATTATTATATGGTAAATTATTAGCTCATTACCACAAGGCCAATGTGTATAGCAGTTACAAATGCATTGTGTTGATAATAAATTAGGTATATGGTCGGAAAATTGATATGATCAAAACATATCAATGTATACATTTGAAATTATGAAATTATGACATAAAACTTCTAGTTGAAAGCTGTTTTGTTTGATGCAGTCAACTACTGATCAAGCTGACTCATTAAGACTTGCCAGTTGCCACAAAATTACACTCTATTATGTAATCATTCAGTTGGTAATCAGCTGGTAATGCAAACAAATTCACTAGTACCCTAATTTCGTGGCAAGTTCATGTGGTATTCACGCGCAGTGCTTGACAACGAACGATGAATGATCTATTAAAAAACTGACCGTGACGATTATGCGCAGGGGCTCTCTCGCATGCTTACATTACACCAACAAAATCAAGCATGGACAGTTGTAGGAAATACCTAGGTCAAGGATTTAGCGTAATGTCATGACCGCCGCTCAGTACGTCGAGACCACATTTCACAATATTCATCGTCTCAAGACAGTTTGTTTACTCACATCTGCGCGACTCTTTATTGTGCTTCTCTTCGGGCGGACCAACACATCCTTGAAATCTAGCTTGATATCATTATCAATTCGTGGCATCCTGCGGCAGTGTTACTTCTCAGTTGTTCCAGTCGCTACTTTCGGTTACCAGGATCTCGAGGAATCGCAAATGCCAACACAGGGTTCACTCGCACATGCTCAGTAAACTCATCGCATCGCGTGTACTAGATCTACTATGTTTACGACTATAATTATGTGATCAATGCCCCAAACACGCTGCAAGGAGCTTAGTCCTTATACGCTGAAGGAACCGCTGATGCTTCCCAGTGCCGTGCCAAATCATGAACATGTAATACTCTAAATACTACGACGTAGTTGGACATCACATGTGTGTGTGTGCATGTATGTGTGTGTGTGTGTGTGTGTGTGTGTACTAAATTGCGTTAATTTTAAACATTTCTGTGGCGTGTAAAACTATAAAGATCTATAGCAAGTTGCACTGAAAGCAATTCCATGTAAAATTATATTTTAAAACTATTTTAAGACTGATTAATGAACGTTGAATATGTTTAAGCTTAAAAACTTATAGAAACCATAACATACGAGTATTTTAGTGTGATTTCTAATATCGAGGGAATGTTACATATTGCACCGCCTTCAGTTATGAATGTTTTGGCAATATTGCCGAGTTTATTTTATAACAACTCAATGTAGTCCCATTCATAGCTAGCTGTTCAGTAGCCCACTTACGTCAGATTGTAATCAATCTACGTACATGTAGGCCTACAGGTAAATCATACATAAAGCACAGCATATTAGGTCACCTTCTATTCTATACACCAGGGTTAGCTATGGATATGATGGACATACTGCATGGTATGTAGGCTATATTTCTCAATTTATGTATACAATAAACATGATAATTATTCTGAAATTATCTATTCGTAATTTATGACTATTAATGATGTCAATATGATCAGGATGGAACCAGCATCAATCCAGTGCGTATTTAATTTATATGGACAATTTATCTTCATTAGATAATGCCTTTCCAGAATCAGTAAAATAAAATAAAAATAAAGAAATAAAGAAAAAGAAAAAGAAATTATTACGAGTAGATACAATAGTTACAGTATAATGTCAAACTGCTTTTTATGCCACAGCCAAATTTGTTTTCTTCTTGTTTTCTTTTCTTTCTTTAATAAAACCAAACACATGTTTCAATAGTGATCAAGTTAATCCATATTTGGTTATTTATTGTCGTAATGTATAGTGGTACTATATATAGGCTTGGTCTTGTCAGTACCAGCTGGTGCTCGCAGGTTTACTGTAACATTCAGCGCTACTGATGTTGCGGGTTTCATCCTGCCCTAAACTGACAAGTCATGATCTAAGTGAAAGAATCTTGAAAGCGACTCTAAACCCCAATTAAAAATAAATAAATAGGCTACTCAATGCAATCTGTATACTATACAGTAGGCCTATTTGTGAAATAAATATCCTTCATGTTATATAAGTTAATATTAATGTACTAAGATACCTCTATGAAATAGGTATGAATTGCGCATGTCGATGGTTTATACCATTATTAGTTATCTACCGGTTCCGACGGAGACATACTTTCGGAACAAATTTAATATACGCATAATGAAATACGATTTCCTGGTATCTACAGAACAAAACATAATTTCAGCACGCGTTATTTAGTGGGGTAAATGTATCGAAATGTAGGCATAACAAAGTACGATTTCCTGGTATTTATAGAAAAAAAGACACAATGCTATTTAGTCTGTGGTCTGGGGGCATACTCCCTGAAATTTCTAAATGTGGGTAATATAAAACGCAATTTCCTGCCATCGGTAAAAATACTGACAGATTTTAGCACCCAAGTTTAAGCACTGGAAATTTGGAAATACAAGCATAATAAAATACGATTTCCTGGTGTCTAGAGTACAACAATTAACATTTTTCGCACACGTTATCCAGTGGGGGTTTGGATGGCATGCTCCCGAACATTTTCAAATATATGCAAAGTAATATAGCAACAACGAAATAACCACAAAACCCAACAGTGTTATCTAATATGGTCTGGTGTGCTTCCTGAAAATTTCGAAATCTGGTCTGGGGGTGTGCTGCCCGAGAATTCTGAAATGTAGGCATAAAAAAGTGAGATTTCTGGGTATCTATAGAAATAAAACGTACAATGTTATTGTGGTCTAATTGGTATGCGCCCTGAAAATGCGAAATGTAGGTATGTGCGTTTTCGTGGCAACGACAAAGATATTGACATCTTTTAGTACCCAAGTATTATCACCGGAAATATTAAAATGTAGGCGTAATGAATTTTTAGCGATTTACTGGCATCTGCAGAGAGACACATAAGCTACCTACTAGAGTCTGGATGCGGCTTCCAGGAATTTTGAAATACAGGCATAGATGAGATTTTTAATGTAGGCATAATGAAATGCCTTTTCGGGACGTCTGCATGCAGGAAGAAAATGAATTGTTTGCATTGAAGTTGTCTATAGTGATATAAACTATAATTATTCAAAGTCTTGTGAGTGGGCTCTGCAGGGTGGATCTTGGACATTTTGAAGACTAGGTATACATGCATGCATGCTGTTTCCAGTCATCCCTATGGTCAATCGTCATTTTTTAGCTGATGGCTTTGAATATTAGAGGTACTGTAGATTCCACTTCTAATTAGACCTAATTTATATAAAAAGTGAACAATCAGTATCGTTAATATCCTAGAATAATAGTAGAATTAATATTTTATTTATTTACGCTGTACTCTCGCTTTATAATACGTATATGAAGCAAAAAAAATGGGTAGCAAACAGGGGCTGTCTAAACCACGGGAGACCATTCCATTACTCGAGCTCTGTGTGTGTGTGTGTGTGTGTGTGTGTGTGTGTGACATTGCATGGAAGGCATGCGATGGTTGGGTGTCATCCCGGCATCCGAATTTATAGTTGCAATACAGTTGGAGCAGTTAAGTTGTGAATCTGTATGATTGAGTAGGCCTATTGGTTAGGTGTTAAATAATGGCTAATATAACAGAGATTTACGCTAGTTCCCAGATTCAATATCATTTGCACACGCATTTTATTGCTACTGGATAAAGCTATACTATATAATGGTCACGCCGATGAAACTATATTATTTTTATGAAATAAAATAGTATTTTGTTACTATCCAGTGGCAAATGCCTATGACTTATGTATACTTTACGCGCAATTTTGGATTTATGTATTATTATTAAAATCGCCGGAAACATCAGAATAAAATTGGTTATGAGCGTAGAAGCTAGACTAGTAATGTAATTTTATGATGTTCAAATAACAGATTCATCCGTATTCAAATAAATGACATATGAATAGATACGGATACAATCTGCTGATAATTTGTATAATGGTTGTCGACTGGAAAATATTATACATTCCGTGCGCCCTCTGGAGGGGACGTCACTCTTGACATATTGCTTTTGACCGAGTCCTAGGAGTGCTTTAGCGGTATGGAAATATATTTAGTGGGCAGGACACATTTAGAAGCGTCTGTAGTAGCGAGAGTTACGGTATTTAGACATATATTGAGTAATCCATGCACACAGGCACATGTGGTTCTAACTAATTAAGTTTTGCACTGAAACCTTGATGGCCAAAGGGATGAAGGTTGTCCATTCATCGTCAATAACGTCACTACGTGTTCTGTAACTACACTGCTGATTACCCCACGATATCTCGGCTGTTAAGTAATCTAATGTTACTGCAGATAGCAGACGATATTGGGTACAAAGACACTATGATCTCAATTAGGTCGGCTTTTGATTGATTGAAGTTTGGTGTTTTTACAGTCACCATTCAGCCCTAGCTAGCTGTATTTATATACTTAGTGGTAGATAACTACACAATATTATCGAATATGTAAACTGACAAGGCACACTTTCTACAACATTGCAAAACTAAGTATACAGTGCGTGAGGCAGTTCCAGATCATGGGTATTCCGGAACACACTCTCACTTGCTCACTCACAATAATGTGGTTGGAGTGTCCGCTGTTGTTTCTAGACTTAATACATGACATACAGTCTTGAAATAACAGCGGACACGTCATCCACATTATTGTGAATAACTGAAAGGATGATCCGGAACTGCTTCACACACAGTATATTACATTAAAAATGACTTTTTTAGTGTGTGTGTAAAATAACGCTCATTCTTTTATTTTCTTCTACCAACAGTTCCCATACAGAAGAGTGTTCCCGATTCCTGAAGAAAAAGACCTGAACTGAACACTGCCATGTATTCCTCAGAATGTACATGATCAGGCGTTTAGAATTTCGTGGATGTGACATTGTCACATGGCCAAATGCTGTGTGCTGTCTTTGGCATCGACAACATCATGGTTTTCAGAATAACCTGAAAATCAGACCGAAACTCTCCCGACAAATCAGCAAACTTGCTCGATCGTATTCGCTGAGAAGTTTCAGGGGACCTGACCCAGTTAAATATCCTCGTCTAACGCCGCAACACGTGACCTCAATAATACAGGCCAATGAAACATCGATTGAAGAGACAAGTGGACCAATCAAGGGATTCGAGACGAATCAGTTGCAGTCGAACAACCCAATAGAAGATCGCAGGGCAGAAGCCAAAATTCTCAGCTCCTCAGGAACTAGTAGCCGATACATGTTCGGCATCTATGACGGCCATGCAGGTCACTGGTGTGCTCAGTCTCTCAATGAGAGACTCTTCAATTATTTGACCGTTTCGCTTTCCACGCCCGACATACTTCACAGGATCAAAGATGACAAGATCAACTTGGAAAAAGAGCTGCTGTTCCGGTTCCGGAACAATCTGGACTACACCAACCATGACCTGGTCGGGCTCCAACAGAGGTCTCTGGCGAGATTTGCCAGCGAGACCATGGCAGTGTATAACGAAGATGATACACTCACGGAGAATTTGACCAATGCGTTTCTAAGGCTGGACGAAGACATCAGTTCAGAAGCCCTCCCCGACCCAAATTCCAATTTGAACTGCCTTCAATCTGCCTTCTCCGGCGCTGTGGGATGCGTGGCATTTGTGGATGGGAACGACCTGTATGTTGCCAACGTGGGAGACTCTCAGGCTGTTCTCGGGGTCAATACTCATGACAACGAGTGGAAAACCGTTCCTCTTTCAAACTTGCACAATGCCGAGAACGTAAACGAGGTCAACCGCCTGCTGCGACACCATCCAAACGAATCCGGAAACGTTCTCAGGAACGGACGCCTATTCGGAGATCTCGCACCTCTTCGCGCTTTCGGTGACGTGAGATACAAATGGGCGGCCAAGGACATGAAACACATAATTAACACTGTCAAGCCCACTCAGTCCCCAATCAGCCTGTACGGCAATCGACTAATACCTCGCAACTACCACACTCCTCCGTACCTGTCTGCCGAGCCAGAGGTCATCCATCACCGACTGACCCCAAGGGACAAGTTCCTTGTTCTCGCGTCCGACGGACTGTGGGATGTGTTGTCTCCCGAAAAGGTGGTGCAACTTGTCGCCGGACATTTAGACGGACGGCAGGTCTTACTTAACTTCCATCCACCATCGGGCGCCACTTTGAAAGAAATCAGCGAGTTGTTGCTACGGAGGAAAACCAGCCTTTCCAATATCACCGTTGATGCCAACGTTGCCACACACTTGATACGGAACTGTCTGGGCCCCGAACATGGACATTTATCAGCTCAGTTAACTCTGCCAGATACCATCGTGAGATTCTACCGAGATGATATTTCAATAACAGTCATATACTTCAACTCTGATTATATAATGGAAAAATGTGTTTCGTGAATTACAAGTCTTAAACACAGCGTATAAAAATTAGTTAATGTTGTTGGTTTTGCAATGTGTGATGTTAACATTGTATTTGTATTTTTAATCTCAGCAGGCCATATTATAATTTTTAACCCATTGATTGACGGGTGATAGTAAGTAATAGTGCTATTTGAGTAACCCTCTTTGGAGATGATGTCAGCGTTTCATGAAAGGGTTGTACTGGTAGTCGGGAGTCTAAATCGGGTTACTCACATATTAAAGACATAAAATCACAGATTAAGTTGTCATTTTGGACCGAATTGGAGTTAAAAATGCAAAGTACATGCACTTGGCATGCATATCATCGCTTTTGTACCTCCAAATATCTTTTCACTGCTGTAGGATAGGTAAAATTCCATTGCAATAACATTCCATTCCATTTCTGGTAAATCCTGAATAATCAGTTGGTAATGTGCTGTAATATCTCAATTTTCTATAGTCTAATAGACTAATGGGGATAACTCTAATAATTAAACATGGTCAAAATAATCTTTCATGACCACTGGTACCAATAAAGCTACATATGCTATATATATTAAAAATACTAATATATGAACTATTGAAAACCAGTGGGATATGCAGAAAATGTAGCGGGTTGCCCAATATACTTGTGTAGACAATGTACATACTTTAGTGTAAAAATACATTTGACCATGAAATATGTAAAGAAACCCGTGATTGTATGCCTTTAAGATGGCATCAGCACTAATTTAAAGCCTGACTATAGTTGACCCTTTTGTGAAACACAGGTGTGATTCATATGTATTGGGAAGATTGCAATGCAGTGTCAACATTCATTATTACAGGATAGGAAATTTAATATTGTCGCCATTTCATGAATAAAATAATCTGAAATTTTATCTCTATTGACGGCAAATAAAATTTGACTGAAAAAAAAATATTCATATTTATTAAATAGAACATCATGTAATTTTAAGTCTGTAATCTCCTATTTATTTCCGCAATGTAACTTTAATGTAAGCAGATGTCGGCTGAATCTGTTTGAAAGTGAGTGTCCGAGTCACAGTGGGATCATCTGGGCCCCGAGGTTACTGAACTTTATTAAATACGATGTCATGCTCAACATTGGGATTTGTGAACAAAACTGTAGTTGAGCACAAAGTCGTACTGAGAAATATTTCTTAACCTAGTGGCCAGGCCTGCCAACTTGTCAATGATGTATGTACCATGCTAACTTTGTACATATAGGAATATTTAAACAAAGACTAACATACTCACTCAACATCGCAATTTATGCGAAATATTACAGCAGAAATGTTTTACCCACACTCACAGTCACACTGTATTGCTGAAGAATATTCTAACCTTTGGGCCGGCTCCGTGGCGTAATGGTTAGAGCATTGGCTCAGAGTGCGAAAGGTCGTGGGTTCGATCCCCGGCTGCGTCATACCAGAAGACGCTATAAGATGGTACTTGTTGTTCCCCTGCTTGGCGCTCAGCATTAAAGGGGTAAAGCAAGGACTGGTCGGTACTGCTACTCCAGTCAGTATACTGTGAGTGGTGTATTCATGTTCTATCTGCAACATGATACACCTCCAAATGAGCTAGCACTATGGAAAAAAACTGGTGGAAATCCAGACTCGTACAAGCAGTTTATATGCATGCAAACCATGATGTGAGTGAAAAAATCTTGAAAGTGGCTTTAAACCCCAAATTAACCAACCAACCAATCTAACCTTTGGAAATCGGAGAACAACTGCAACTTATTGTTTATTATTGGTTGCCATTCTATAAATAGCACAATAAACACATGCTCATAAATGTTTGTTACTTTGATAATTCAGGGAGTGAATGGCCAAGCTTGGTATGTTTCTATAACCTGCTGGATCGAGTTTGAATTTTATATATATTGTGTAGCAGGAATTGGTTGTTTGTTGGAATGGGGTTAATAACGACTTTCAAGATTATTTCATTCACATCACGGCTTGCATGTGCTGTCTGTATATGCCCTGCTTGTACTAGACAGTTTTCCAGCGGCTGGTGTTGCTAGCTCACTGGAATATCCTGCTGCAGGTAAAACATGGAAATCCATACCCCACTCACGACTCCTGAGCTGACCAGTCCTTGCTTCACCACTTTAAAACAAATGCTAAGTGTCTACTGGTCACTGGGTCTACTGAACTTTTAACATTACACCAAGAATGTGGTTGTCGGGCATGCATTTTACGGAAGTCTCGTAGCGATAATCTGTGTATATCGTGGTTTGCATCATTTCCTGTTGTAGCAAAAGCATGGTGTACTCCGTGATTTATGCCTGAACTGCAGTACGGCCCTTTCGTGAAACGGACCAATGATCTTGGAACATGATTGATGTGTTGGTACCTGAAATACTGTGGGAATAGCCTGGAAAGCAACTGGCACAAAATCTTGTTAGCATGGAATGGAATGTCGTGTGAAATACTGGGCAGGTATTCACGAAGCATCTTAGATTTTTCTTAAGCCATAACAATTCTTAACTCGCTATAAGATTTCTTAATATCCATGACAACATTAGATTCGAACATCTTGTGAAGTTCTTTAATATATTTCAGACTTTTTCTGATTGGTGTGCACAATGAATGGCATAAAATTACTTGCCAAATTCAGGAGTTGAACATGTCATTCTTTAATCTCAGACTACAGGTACGCCCCTTCATGAAATGCAGGCCTGGTGATGTCATCCAGTATTCAAAGCCAGTGAAGATCTCTGAGTACAGGCCCAACACTTTACTCTCCAAGTGGTGCATAGAGAATCTCACCCAAGATTTTACTGTGAAGATGTCTTTAGGCTGCTGTGCATTTGCACTGTGACATCATAGCAATGCTACGACATTACAATTGTACCGATGACATCAGAAAGGTTGAACAATCAAATACTTTGGTCAAGTGATATATACAGCATGACATCACAATGGTAGAACAATCAAATAAAGAATCAAATAAACCAAGAATTGGATCAATCGATATCTACTGCGAAAAGACAGTATTAGGTGATAAATAAATGTTAAAGGTGCAACACGGCAGATGTAGCCTAGAATGGACATCACTAAGGATGCTATACTTTGGGAGGGTTTCCAATTTGAAAATAGGTATTTATTCACAATTGTTATTATACATGTAATAATGGGGGTATTTATTGTCCCCTAAGATCCACCCTCACAAACATTCTCAAAGAGCTGTATAATAATCACGTTAACCCTTCCTGGTGCATTAGACACATACACCACACTTTATGACAGCTCTGGTTGCCTCCAGCATGGAGAGAACTAATGGAGACCAATGCACTACGTTTCACTATTCAACTTGCTGGAGTGTACACCGCCCAAGCTGCCATTTTCCAGTTCTAGAAGGTTACCATCCACAATATCATCTCGTCCTACCGGGTACCCATTTCCTGCTGGGTGAACAGGCATTTTCGAAACGAAATCACTTCCCCAATGTCTAGCACACACACACACAAGACTGAAATACAATTATTGTGAAACTCAACCATCTTAAGGAGTGTCTACGCAGTCAAGTTTGTAATTGTACTTCAGTCCTACGTGTGATCTTGGATCATCAGTCAGTGTCTGTGAAATTCAGTCATATACATAATGTTTGACTGAAGTTTAGGTACACTGATGTGTAACTGAGGACCCGGGACCTTACTCTAGGCATAACGCCACAAGTATTTTAGCCGGTGTGACAGGATTGAATCCAAGAGGATCTCGTTATCAACCAAGCTGCAACCCACGAAAACAGACCAAGAAACAGTTTGTACCGATTTAGGTTAACATGGTTAATCTAAATTGAACTTGTTCCCCTTGTAAAACTTCCTTGAAATTACAAGATTGTTACTATGGTCATAGGCAGGAAATTCTATTAATGAGATACATGTTAATTAAAATAATTAGTTGGGTTTAATATTTGGAAACTACATTTAATAGTATATTTTGAAGAAGGGTTAGGGTTAGCAGTGAAACTCGAAACGCTTTTGGACACAGAAGACGCTTCCCTCACAGAAAGTGAGTAGAAATTAAGGAAGTCCCCCAGGATTTGGATTCTTCAAGCTGTTTATCTATATCTAAACCTGTCACTCAATAAATATTCATCAACCATTAGAAGTGTGTGTTTTCCTCAAATACCAGCCAAGCGAGTCGCTGCTATTTAGTACGAAGTTTGGACCATCAAGAGCACTGAGTACCTTGCCACGACAGGAAGGTACTAGGTAGAGAAAGGCCAGCTTCGTACACGAAGCAGAAATGTTCACGTGACTCGGTAAATTGCTAAACTTCGGTATTAACCATTTTAGTTAAATATAAATTATGGTTGAACAGCTGTTTATATTATACTGTCAGTTCTCATCAAGCATTATCTCAAGAATGCTGCTGCACTATAACACCGACAGCTTATTAATGAGTTTAGGGTCATGGGACAGTATTGTTACCGTCCAATGGTGCAATGACACTGTCAGCTGATGGCTACGAACACTCACACGTGCTATCTCTACAGTGACATGATCCCTTGTCCTACTGACACGATCATTTCCCCAGTGGGTGGCATACATAATTCTCTCTTATATTTAGTGTATGTGTAGTGTCAAATAAATAAATTTAAATGAATGAATGAATGAATGAATGAATGAATGAAATACAAAATAAATAATTAATTAAATTAAAATAAATAAATAAATAAATATTTAAATAAATAAATATTAAATAAATATTTAAAATAAATATTTAAATAAATATTTTAAATAAATATTTTAAATAAATATTTAAAATAAATAAAATAAATAATCCATTTATAACGCGCATGCATGACTCTATGCTAATACATGCTCGAAGCGCTACTTGTTAGATTATTTGTATACATGTACTTCATGTAATGATACAAGAACGTGGGAGGTAGATGATTATGTATAGCTTCTTAAGTATGAAGTTATTAATACATATAATTAAGACACACGCACTATATTGATCATGAAGGGACATGTATATTAGCCACTCTCTATTAGGTACGATGGATGTACAAAGCATCCACATTGCTAGTCTATCTACCTGTATCTGCTTTCTGTTCTTGGGATCTGCACAAAGTCAAATGCATTTTTATTGTTACTACTACTACTATTATTATTATTATTATTATTACGCATGGTTTCTCAGAGGAACAGCCCGACAATGGAATATGTATTTAAACACTAGAAAGTAATATAAAAATAATTGGTTTCTCAGTCATATTTCTGAATTCATTATTTAACACAACAGTTAATACTGGTACCGCATACAGTTACCTACATCAAATAGTTTGTTAATCAATAACGGCCAGACTGTTAATCAATAACGGCCAGACTATCTTTGCCTTAGTACTGTTATCGGCTCAGGTTTTACGGAGATAACTGAGCTGCTCCATATCCTGGCTTGCAGGCACATCTTATTATTGCAATGCACAGCCACACCATACTTAATTGTCTTCAGACCCGACAATCATTGCAATACTAGCTAGGTGCACCAGGAGTAGTTTGATTTAGAACCGTCAGATCTAATATGGATGTGTTCTCATATTCCTTAGCTCTTAGCCAATGATTCGATACAAAATAGCATTGCTCTTGTGATACAGCAATGGCTTTTATAGCAAGTCCACAACAAGTTGATAAATTGATAGTAGAATTGAGTTACGTACACCCGCTGGTACTATTGTTAGGCTACAAAAGGTTGTGAAATACCAGTAGTTAAACCCCGATAAAGGCACTGAAACACTCACACACCGTTAGATCTTAAAGATGTTACAGGCCAGTTACTTTACGAGATATTGATCTCGTACATTTTGCTATCGAGGCTCTTTGTGTAAGCACCCCAGGAAGCATCAGATGTCACACTTGCCACTGAATAATCCAGTTGTGACTGATGCTATGCCAAATTTGGTGTCACCAATACACGTGACAGGCACGTGTGTGGAGAGTATAGATATTATCATAGTGTTAAAATTGAGTTAATATTCTTTACAATATATTATGCAAAAGTACTATGTCAAAGTTCTAAATCGCGAACATATTTTCATATTTTGTACCATTCCTCGTGTCACAAACTTTGATACCCAGGTCACACACCTGGATATAAGCTCGTCCCACCACCGGGTTTGATAATGAGCTGTTGAGAGTTCTTCCTGTGGTGGCCATTGTTTCTGTATTTACGATTTAATTAAAAAT
>JAUTBT010065415.1:0-14283 GCA_032361225.1 Lepetodrilus schrolli
GCCACTCTACAGACATCGCATCCTATCAATATCGCGTCAGAAAGGTAACTTTTGCGAACATTGATGCCGGGCCCCCCGGGGCGGGATTTGAACCTGGAACCTTTGGCTCCGAAGTCCAACTGAAATCATGTAGAACACGGAGTAAAATCCATCCCCATTTATAACTTATCAAAGGTGAACATATTCATTTACGTCATCTACCCAGATGTTCGCTCACCTTTGCCATCAATTATTGCGGTAATGGTTGGTGCCGTCATGTCCACACCAAGAGGGGGAGGTCGGGACACTGTCACAAGTCCGGCCGCATTCTTGGCTACTATGGTCACGTGAAGGGTTTGGTTATGCATCAACTTAAGACCTATTGCCGTTCCATGAGTATGTCGTCCTACACTCATAAACGGTTGAATTTGTGTGCCACCACGAACAGTTCCTGCGAACAATTATTAAAACGTAATTACAGTCGTTTGAGAATGATAACTGGTTTACGGACTGAAAAATAATTATGTCAACTGGCTAGCACTACGAGTCGTGAGTCCTTAGCAACTCCATTCTAACGTACAGGAGTTACGACTTTCGTATCGCTACGATTGTTCTGTAGAACTGGCCACAGATAAGATATTAAGTTATTTCTCATTGAAGAGATATATTTTGTTTCAGTTAGCATTTCCTTGTTAAATCGTGAACTTGAAATGCCCCTGTTATCCGTGTAAATTGTTTTTAGTGCCTCAGGCTATGTACATTTAACCGCATTTTATTGTTATATATCTAACGTTCCGTCTCACGTTGTTTTGTCATGTGTTGTTTTATGTGTACGTGCTATCTCTGCGATGTAAAAGGAATTCCCTATTGGGAAATAAAGCATTATCTATTATCTATCTTATCTATCACTATGAAAATACATTGGCAACACATAAAATGAATGTACACGAAACAAACATAATAAGTAAATGACAAAACATGCATATGTGGGAATAAGACAATTGTATATACATGGACCTACTAGAGCTATGCCATGCATTAGCTGAGTAACTTTTTTCATTAAAGGTTCATTACTCTCCAAGCATTTATAAATGCCCTTGTTTAATAGTACTGGTATTTATTATTGTTATTATTAGTATTATTACTTTTATTATTATTATCATTATTATTATTATCTCTACTACTACTACTGCTACTACTACTATTACTACTACTACTACTCAAAGAAAAAGCACTTGCCTATTGCCCACATGTAATTTGTGATGGGACTTTCTGCATCCGTAAAGTGCCAGTTGACGTGCAATGACGACCAGTGTGGCAGATAGACCGACCTCACCTGCACGTGGTCCTCGCGTTCTTTCATCTTGCTGCCTTCTGTATAATCAATGACTTGCAGAACCACGTGATCTAACGCTAATTCCATGCTCATAGATGCCGTGGAGATCCTTAGATTCACCATGTCCTCATCAGCTACATGATGATAGCTGAAAGTGTACCAGAGTATGGATGATTGGTCCTGTACACGACATATTCCCTTGCAAAGTTTTGGGTCAAGGCTGAATGAGAAGGACTCTCTTCCAATGAATACACGTCCTTCTACTACTTTGTGGTTAACGGTCATCTTCTCTGGGTAGCCTGCGTGGAGTGTTAGCTTGTATCGTCGTCCAACTTGAAGACCGGAAACGTTCTGGTGGACACTACCTCTGAGGGATACGTATGAGCGTCCATGCTTGGCATTAGGAATGTCTGGGGTCAATACCTTGATGCAGGAATCTGATCCTAGTTTCCACGACTGAGGAATCTGTCGACTGCACGATTCCTCGTCAGAATCAGAATTACCACTGCCATCTTCAAAGGAAGGATTTTCAACAAGGTTCGTGCCAAGATATGCGCTTTCTTCGACCTTAGGAGGGGAGCTGTCATAGACAACGCCATCTGATACCGCAACAGGAGACTTGTGTCCCAAGACATCCACTGCATAGACCTTTGTCCATATCTTAATACCTGCAATGCAAATACATTAATTATACACGTATCGGATAAACCACTAAACGTACATGTATTGTATATATCGAAGAATTGTTATCGGTTACAAGTTACATACCATGCGCAAGTGGAACAGACAGTTTTGTGTTTGCATGTGTGTGTAGACCGACGCTCTTCCACTTCATAATACTGCAATTACTGTCATCGCCTTTCTCTCCAACACACCAGAAGAACTCTTCAATACTGGAGTCTCCGTCAGAGAAGCTCAACCAGGACGAGGCAACAGCAACTGCCGATGATTGGTAATCTATGTCCTCGAGGCCTGTGTTTTAACAGTAAACGTGTTAGTGACAATGTGACCTCAAGCGACACTTCTGGATACAATAGTGAATCACTGCTGATGAATTGGAAATTACGTGTTCAGAGATCAGCATCAGAGATACGGGAGCATCTTACACATTAGTAGTCAGGGGACCATTTCACGGAGATCTCGTAATGCCATAGCAAACCATGTCGCTCTCGTAGCTCGAGCGAGATAGAGAGGAGAACTTCGTAAACGAATGCCCAGAAATCGTTCACAGATGAAATAAATTATTCTCTATTTTGACATAGCATACAGAAATGGCTCATAATTGCAAAAGTAGTTTAAGGGACGTCAGAGTGCAGTCATTACTGACCATCACCGTCTTGAATGGTTCCAGCTATAGGGTTTGCCGAGTCAATATTCAGCCCATCCGAGTCTGCCCATGATACCAGATTTGTTTTACTGTATGCCAGAATGCTTGAATAATACGTCGTGGAGGGCTTCATCTGTAGGCTCGATATGGTATACGACGTTCCTTCGACGTCTGCAGACCTATGTATGCTGTGTCCTGAAAAGACAGTAGATTATACATGTGGACTCGTGTTCACTATAGCTATACTCCTACAAGTCGTAATCACCCCTGCTATTTTAGCCATTTTTTTAATCCTATGCACCCAAAGGTTATGACCTTGAAACCAAAACACTTGGTATTTCCTGAAAGATTCATAGTTCTTTAAGGATCAAATTAGACAACAATCATAGCATTTTATGAAGTGTTCATTATATCGGCGACCATTTAATCGTTTGTACTACTGATGCATGGAGATGGAGAGTGGACTAGACAGTTGAGGCACGTGTTGCTAAACTAAGATAAAACAATGAATCAAAAATGATTATACACCAAAAGTTAACAATGATTTAAAAAAGAAAGGCTAACTGTTATTAAAGACATTTGATACCTTTTGGATTTAAAATATGGTACACGGTACCTTCGACCTGATGGTAATAATGCATAACATGGATATAAAAAGTGATCTGGGTTGTCTAAAATCCTGTTGGCTAGTTGACAAATTTGTTTGTTAAAAAGTGAGTCCAAACATTACACCCAGAATCTTTACCCCCTACTTTAACAATTGTTTTGAGTTTGTTTTTATTTTTAAGCGAAAGACCACCACACCAACACAGAATAACAAATACTAAACCTGACTGAATGCAACTCTTGTAAAATAAAGACATTATTGTAGAATCAACATTATAATATCTTAAGTTCCTTGAGAAAGTGTAAAAATGGTCGTATGATAGATGCATACTAATCTGAACACCCACAGCTCTTTCGATATCTTTGTGAGTATTCTTTTCTGCATCAACCGTTATTCCAATTCCTGCGCCAACCTATGCCACACGCTCTACTAACAGCGGCAGCACTCCAGCGTGTGTCCGTTAATACGCTCAAATGGAGCGTGTGTAGTGAGTGTGTGGTCACATTAGGTTAACATGCTATGCCACGGGTACGCTGGAGTACGGTACTGTCATAATTATAGCCAAATTATGTAAAACACACACCTCCAGGCGCAGTACTGGTGTACACTCTGTACTTCAAAAGACCGCTCGTTCCAGGCAAGAACTTCTTATCCCATGATAGATATATGGATGAGTCTGCAGTCTGGAAGTCGATGTCCTTCGTGCCCGTGCTTGTCCTCATCTCTTTTACCTTGAGGACACAGATGTGAACATTGTTCGATAGGAATAGTAGGATACAGAACAAATGTTGGAACTAGGTTTTACAATCCATCTAGAGAACAACCAGAAACTACTACATCCTATTGCAATCTTGGTAGTTTTAAGATGTACCTTTACACATTGATATTGTAAATAATTCGAAATATGTTTAATGGAAACGAAGTTCCAAGAACAAAATCATCACCTAGGTGAGACTTTTACAGCTACAGTCCAGACTGCCATTCTATATGTGTAATACGAAAACTACTATTATTGTAGACTGTGAATTATTTTATTTTTTGTGTGTGTTATTGTTTACATTTCATTTGTACCAAGAATAGTACATATAATAGAAATGACAGACCACTTACAGAATATCCAGACTTTGTTGTAGTCTTAGGAAGATATGTGTCAATAAGAACGCCATCGGATTTGAAAACACTATATGAGTTCTTGGTATACCACGCCCTCACAAAGACGCTGTACGTCACGCCAGACATCAACTGCTTCTCTGCACCAAGATATAGAATGTCAGCAATGCAGCACCAAGACTACATATGAATAGCAGGGGTGGATCTTAACGATTTGGTCTTCTTTTATGTTGTGTCAAATATAGGAATATGAAACGTCAGTCTATTAAATTATTTAAACATTATTTAAACATGTATGTGGTGGCACATGGCCCCGTGCATTGCACGGCTGACCGCTCATGTTAAAGTGAAGCACGTCCGAGCTCGGTGCGTGGATGGGTGACAGAGAATTTGTTTCTATCCAACACTGATTCACACGCTGAAACATTTGTGGTGTCACATTAGGCAATAGGCTTTGTTCGCCCAGCAGAGAATGGGTACCCGGAAGATAAGATGGACATGTGAATTATAACCTTGTAGCGCCTTGAACAGGCTGTATACTCCCCAGGGAGTTAAGAAGGAATTGAGTGCACACAGATTCGTTGACCGGGGGAATAATGTAGCGTCATGAGCATGCTTTCGAGCGTGGATTTGGCGCAATATTAATGTTCACTTTTTTGTTATTATTTATGTTGTTGCATATTAAATTTTGGTATATACTAAGAGTTCAATGTTATTATATAATTGCCAACAAATCTTTGAATAGAAAACAATAAATGCTCCCAACTGGACAATGGATGCTGACGTCATTAGCCGGTAACATGACATGTCACAATATAGTTGGTCAATGACAAATGGTCACTATTGTGGAAGGATACGTATTTGCCACGTTAAAACCTTATTTCGCTCGGGCTGTTATCTACAGTATGTGGGATACAAATAGAATGTATATGCATTAGGCGGAATCTGCAGGTTAATGGTACGACATCAGTGAGTAATTAGTTGATGTCACGTCCCCAGCAGTGTCGATAATGGACGAGATCTATGGTTGACAGCTAATGATTAAAGAACCCGCGTCATGAATTACATCTTGACAGGGAATGTGACATTGTGTAAATATGAATTAATGGTATAGCATATACCTTTGACTAAGGGAACCACAACCTCTGTAGCTATGCCAGCGTCATGCCAAACCCTCTCCGTGGCCTGGTTGTAGATCCCACCAGGCGTGTCCTTGTCAGATTTTCCAATACTGAATTCATACCTGGAATCGAAGAGAAGCCTGGATTTGGGGTGGCTAATCCAGTGATAATATATGACGTATTAGCGGGTTATCTCCTCCAGTGTTGGTGGTGGCGATAATTGGTTGGCGGATGTGTGTACAGAGGCACACGAGTCTAGGATTTAACATGTTGCCAAGGGCCTCGTGTTCTACATCACTAGACTGAGTAAAGTGCAGCCTTTCTTGGTTTTAAATGGTGTATGTACTATGGTGTAATTAAATTAATGCGTGCAAGTTAACGCTGCGAGCATGTCCTGGTGCATGGACTAACTTGCTCTATATTAATCTACTTAATGTCATTATTGTTATTAATATTATTATTATTATTATTATTATTATTATTATTATTCAGCACCCGGTTGTATGAAAGTGTCATTAACTAATGACGTCATTAGCCGTTATTCCTGCATTGACTTTTAATGCTGACGTAATATTGCATTAGTTAATGGAGGATTAATTAAATGTTAATGGAGCATTAGTGTTTCATACAACCGGGTCCAAGTCTAATAGCTAAAGTATTACATGTATGTAAATAAAACAATATTTCAATGTTGCAAAGGGTTATGCATTGGAAGCGTTTTGCAACAATTAACGAAAATAAACTAAAACAAACCAGGACCATGAAAATAACACAACATGTATTGATGAAAAATCCCACGTGAATATTTACATAATGAATGAAAGTATACTTGCTAAATTTATATAGATAGCAAGGCGCCAATGACACGCAACCTTACTATCTAGGGCCTAAACACTACAATTTAGAAGCACAGAGGGTAAGCCGGCACAGAGGGTACAGACATGCCAAAATACATTATCGAAATTTAGAAGAGCAGAGGCACACACAACCTCAGCCCATGGCGGTCAAAAAAACAAGTCTTAAAATCTATCTAGTGGTTATCCGCGAAGCGTTAGTTTTGGACCACATGGCAAAGTTGCTTCGCGAATAACATTTTTTGTTGCGCGAGCGAAATATGCTCTAAAGACGGAAACAGCGCATTTTCCTGAACACTATTGTATTTATTTTTTGTTTTAATTTGGGGTTTAGAGTCGCTTTCAAGATACTTTCACATATATCACGACTTGTCAGTTTAGGGCAGGAGGAAACCCGCAATATCTGTAGCGCTGAATGTTGCAGTACACCTGCGAGCACCGGCTGTTACTGACACGACCAAGGATGATAACTGCATTGCCATTCTACAGACATCGCATCCTATGAATATCACATCAGAAAGGTAACTTTTGCGAACATTGATACAGGGCCCCCGGGGCGGGATTTGAACCTGGAACGCTACCACCCGCCCCCTTCAGAACATGTCAATGTGTTGAATATGTCTACCTGAATGGTTGTAAACCCTTGGTTTCGGATATTCCCCAAGACGCTGCTAAGAACGTATCACACGGAGAGAAGTCAACATCTGCACGATCAGTCTTCCCCTGTCTCAGGTTGATGATGTCTTTTACTGTTAGAACCGAGTTGTCGCCACCTACCAATACGTGAAAGGCATGCATGACTGCCTCGTAGATTTGAGTTTTACTGGCGAATGACGTTCTATAAATAATTATCTTCATATTGTTACATTACACCAGAATTAAACCCGACCTATAATATGTACACTGTAGGTCATGTCGAACTTCCTCAAGGTCATCATATTCGCGGTTAACTATATTCAACCAACGTTCAAACATTTATAACAGTTTCTTATACGTAAATAATGAAAACATTGCCACGAAACGTCTTTGACAATGGTTTGATATATGGCACCCATTCTGGAAGATAGTAAGTAACCATCCCATTTACATTCTCATAAAATAGTTTTGCTTATGTCCCATTGCCTGTGCCCTGGTATATTTGTATGTTAAGTACTATGAATGGTATTGTGTTCCAAATAAAGTAGGTTCCATGCAGTTTAATTGCAATCTAAAAGTGTATCACTACACCTGTATGATAGGAAAGTGTATGCATTAGCAATGTGAAGTTGTTAGGTCAATATTGCTGGTGCATTCCAGCCATGTGTTGTTGATTTTCACTGCATGTCTTCCACGGCATTTTGCCAACTTCTCACTGGATTGACCCCCTCGTTTTCTGTTTATATGAATAAGTTAGCCTTTTTGTACAAGAGGGTGTATTGCTAGTGCATGTTGATTGAATAGTTTAGCAACAACAGCCTCTCGAACTAAGCTGATTTATATAAATGATAGTGGTATGCCCCCATAAGTAATGAACGTACCCGTCTCACAGCCACCACTGGCTGCACAAGACTGGTCCTGCACGGCGCACACGCAGTGGCCCTCGCAGCTGTACTGGGTGCACCGTCTGACCATCTCCAAGGCACCATCTGCACCCAGCGTTAGCTCAGAATGGAGAGGGCGAGACTTGAGACCAACCTGCAAAGGTATAGTTTACTTCTAATTGTTATTGCCTCGAATACGGCAACCAGAGCAGAACAAAACCCAATTTGTATTTGCTCGGGCTGTTATCTACAACATGTTAATGGTTTAATTGAAGATATATGATACAGTAGTGCACTAGATAGGCCTATATACGGCACAGATAGGCCTATATACGTACAACATATAATTCACAGACGGGTTGGAGAGAGGATATTCCAATATAAGTGTAAGCTTATCAAACATCCATAAGTTTTAATGTAGTTATTGCTACCCATGTCATCGAATACATTTATTTTGATCTACCGGAACAAGAATTTTGCGAATTTACCGCTTACACCAATATTAACAGCAACATTGTTCTACATGAATTCTCGCTGATTTCACCTATTTAATACTGATAGAGAAAAACGATTGGATCTACTCACTAAATTCACTGCCAAGACAGACACGAACACTGATTCTTGGGAAGAAGTATCCTTGGTTGTAACTGTGTGCCTCTGAACAATTCCTTCATCCTCCTCGTCCTGTCCATCCATCGCGTGGGCTACTTGTATAACTTGCCCATCCTGACACATAGAAGTCAACGTTATAGTCTAGTATAGTATCGTAGTATCATGTTAACATAGCGTATTGATTTAGGCTCGGACCACACTTGTGGCAAAGTGCTAGAGCGTTTGTTTAAAACAAAATCCGTAATGCTTACTAGAAATGATACATGTTATGGCTGCAACAACCTTATACAAATGATCAATTTCAAGCTACGGAAGAGTGCAGGAAATCAGGGTACACATTCGGTTTGGTCTTAAAATAAAGAATGTAATTAATGCGTAGGAATTAAATGCGACCACAAGCCAGTCGCATGTTTCGCATTAATATTATGTTCGCGTTAATTTCCTGATTTACAGTATACTAATACGTAATTATATAAACTAAATTAAATATATTACATTGCAATTACCAGCAATCATGTTGAGAGACTGCAACTATCCAGCAAGGAAACATTTGACATTGCAGAAATAACAGAACAGAACGTACTTTTATTCTAAAAAAAATCACACATAGCGAGCATACAGCATTATACACTAGTTTTTAAATACATAGACCAAGTTAGATTTATTTGGACAGAGTACATACGTGTAACACATGCACAATGAATGCTGCCAATACATAGATACGATTACCAGTCAACCACGTATTACGCTATATATACTCAACAAAATTAATTAAGGGCCAGTAGTATTTTTGGACATAAAATGTTTTTAAATATTAGTATAACAACAACGAAGAATGTACAAATATCACAGGCTCCATGTACTCTTAAAGAAATTGCAGACACATTGGGAGAAGAATGGCACGAGATTCCTTAATGTGACTAACGAACATTGGTAGAAAGGTTCCACACAAAATATACACCGGCGCTTAATTTATTTTGTTGAGTATATATTGAGTAAACCATAGACCGACCTCTATTAAATCTGTAGCAAAAGGCTTTGAACCGACAGTCAGCTGATAGTGATCCACGGCCGTGTGAAGATCAGCGAATCCCAGCCAGTCGAGAATGATGCTGGTTTTAGTGTACGTCATTCCATCTGACTGGTGCCTGGTTAGCCTGGCCGCATGGTCTGTTCTTACAGCCAGTGCTCCTTGAATGTAAAACCATAGGATCCATCCATCATTTGCATTATTTTGAATGCAATGTATACGTTGCTATTTATATATGCTCAAAGAAATTATTGTTATGAGACAATATTTTATGGTACATAGAACAGTAGTCAGTTTTACAATGAATGATGGCCGTAATACAATTATTGTCGGTCACTGTAAAACAAACGACCATAATGAAGAAAATCATATTTAATGTTGCCACTGCTTTGTGAACTGAGGACGAACGGAAACGGTGGTTCAGGGCGGTACCAGTGGTGGGCTGTGACCCGTCCAGTGTTATCTGACCGGTGTCCGTGGAAGTACACAGTCCAGCCATGTTGCACGCCGTGATGGTCACCGTGTATTGACTTCCGTCATGGAGGTCCAATTGGCTGAACGTGTACTCTCTCAGAAATCCAGGTAACTAGAACACAGACAGGGAAAAGAAAACATACATTCACGATATGATAAGCAATTTGTTTGATTTTGTTTATGATTTTTTTGTATTTCTTTTAATTTGTATTGGTACTTCAAAAACAGTAAAAAATATAATGAAAATAGAAACGTCTTTGACAAGGGTTAGATAAGCACCCATCATGGAAGATAGTAAGTAAACATTCCATTTACATTCTAAGACCTCAATAAGGTGCACACAATGCCATCCAATCCTTAAATTTAACCAGTAGATCAATGGTGTAGTCTATGGCTAAGGTTACGTTATCTTAGAGTTACGCCCAGATTACTATAATGGTCTTGTCAGTACCAGCCGATGCTTGCAGGTTTACTGCAACATTCAACCCTAAACTGACAAGTCGTGATATAAGTGAAAGAATCTTGAAAGCGACTTAAAACCCCAATAAAAAAAATATTTAAAAAAATAACAACAAACTATAGGATCTTTGAACTTTACTGATATGTTTAATTATCTACCATTAGAACATGGCTGTATTTCACTTGGGCTGTTAACTACAGCATTTCAGGTACAAATAAAATGTATATGCATGGTACCTACTTGGTTTTGTTATTACCGGTAAGTTAGTAACAATGACTGTAGAAATCACCAAATTACTAACAAAGTTCATTCACAGGCATACACATATTGATTTCAGAACAGATGAATATTTACAGGGGAATATCCTATTGGTGATAATTATAATATACATGTATGAATGTCCCGGCTGATGACATAATATGCAACGTTACAGAGTTAAACCTTGAAAGCCGGCTTACTAGACTGGCACATGACATTTTAGTTACCGTAGTGATGTGATGATGGCATTGCACTGTGTAACCATTTTATTTTGACCTTACTATTAAGAGAAATAAGTCTTAGTCGATGGTCACTATGCTCAGTGTATGAATACACCCAAGGAAACACACATGCATATACAATGTATTAATATACATTAGCCATCATAGTATATATTAATATACATGTTATGCATATATCCAAACGCACCTTCATTAGAGACGATGGGAATTCTCCGAGCTTGTGCGATGAGATGGATATAAATTGTCTCTCTATGAAGGATTCCTCGTCTTCTATCTCCCAACTGATCCTCATGGTCGTGCTACTGACAAGCGTCTTGTCCAGCATAGAACCCTGTCCTTCCGCTAGGTCTGCTGGCCTGACAACTACTGGTGCTGTATTATCAACCATAAATCCATTCGATGTCGCATCGGTGGACAATCCTGTAACAACAAATTATGAATAAATATGCTACAATCAGTCAAATGCTAAACGAATGTCTGGATGATAATACTATGTTGATTATTGTATTTTTGGTTAATTATTGCTAAAATATAGTGTATGTATTGTTGGAAATAATAACATAACATGACATGACAACGTATTAATTATTGGACTTTCATTATGATAAATGGATTACGTAACATAATTTACTTGTTCGTCATCAAAAAATAGGATGTGTACTTTCGATTTAGTTTACTCTGTATTCTAATAGAAATATATGAACATGTCATTTGATCGCAATGCATAATTCATGCATTTTGTTCAATAATGAATATAGTTTACGACAAATATACAAACCCGCCATGTTGTGAGCTCTAACTGTACAGTATAAAGTTTTTCCGATCGGCAATTCCGATTCTTTGGTAAGCGTGAGAAATCCGATTTCGTCGAGAGCCGCGGGTACAGCTTTAAGAGTGTCGTCCCCACCCACAGTTGTTCCCACCCACCACTCGTAGAACGCTAGTCCCGCCTCCGTGTCATGGAAACCTCGCCACTTGCAGCCAAGGAAGGTCCTTAAAACAGAGGCTTGTAAACATAACACATTGTGCCTAAACAGTGGCTAGCAAACACAACGCATTGTGCCTATAACAGTGGCTAGCAAACATAAGATATATCCATTACACATTGAGTCATTGTGCCTGAATTTAAGCCAATGGATAGCAAACATCACATACGGTCCTGCTAAAACAGTGGCTCGCAGACATCACATATTGAGCCTATTAAGATACAAATAGAGGCTAGCAGACAATTGCTGACAATTTGTATTTGTTTAAATTGGAGTTTAACCGCTTTTCAATATTATGTTCGCTGGTACATGGCGAACCATGGATGCTAATTGCAGTGCGATAGTACAGACAGGGCATGGATTCATGATCAAGGCGATAGGGTAACTTCAACAGTGTCGGTTTCCTGGGGAAGCTTCGAACGAAATACGACAATCTCCCACTGCGCTACCATCCACCGACAATGAACACATTTAAATGGCGGACCACTGTATACATAACTCTAAGCTTTACAACCATTCCTTTTCACGGGAAACATCCTGGCTCCGATATTACGTACTCTTAAATTTTGTTTCGTAATTTCTGAACGTTCAATGATTCATGGTGTGACTCCATACCGGGACGCCTGGTACTGTATGTCTCGGTCGTCGAGTCCGTCCATTGTGACGCCTGGTATGGGCGGGGTTCTATCCAGAACCACTCCGTCAGACGTGGCGGTGGTACACAACGTGGCTTTATTACATGCCGTGACTGTCACGTAGTACTGGATGCCTTCGTTGAACAGCAGCTCTTGTTCATTGAAAGCCAGATCTGAAAGGGAGAAAAGAAGATGTCACACCACGGACTGTCAATTTGAAATAATAACGTAGGGCCTACGCCATAGACTTATTTCGGCTTATTAAAGTGTGAAATCACACCGTGATTCAACAACGCTGTGATACGCCTGAACTTGGTATTAACCACGGTATAACATCGAGAACATTGGCCAAGGAAGTTATGTTAAATATTTGTGTGATATGTTGGAATTTGGTATAAAATATAGCTATGGTACAACTAACCATGACATGCTATATGTCTAGCTATTAATATCAATGGCCGTAACAATGCTAACTGGCACTTCATCAACACGATTATGTTCTAAGCCGGCTCCGTGCCGTAATGGTTAGAACGTCGGCCCGGAGTGTGGAAGGTCGCGGGTTCGATCTCCGGTCGCGTCACACCAAAAGACGTCAAGAGATGGTACTTGTTGTTCCTCTGCTTGGCGCTCAGCATTGAAGGGTTAAAACAAGGACTGGTCGGCTCGGAGTCATGATGAGTGGGGCATGATATCCCTCCAAGTGAGCTAGCACTATATAAAACTGGTGGAAATCCAGACTAGTACAAGCAGTACATATGCATGCAAGCAATAATCTTGAAAACATCTTGAAAGTGGCTCTAAACCCCAAATCAACCAACCAAGGTTCTGAACATGTATCTTCAAGGACAGCATTTCGCTTGTCTATGCCTCTTTTCAATGAACTTTAAATTATAAGGCATTGACACCAACACAACTATTGATAATACTGTTATATGGAGAAAGTCATGAGTTGACATATATGAGTTAATGGTGTTACAATTACACATTGTACCTGTTCTAAGCCCAGTGTTGAATTCAGCCACAGTGTCCTCGCATCCAGCGCATGTTCCAACCTTGACCAGGTAGAAGGCAATGGTTGAGTGGTGGTCGGAGAATCCCTCCCAGTGTACGCCGAGGTCGTCCACGTCAGTCATGTAGTCCCTGTCCTGGAGACCCTTCTGTGCCGTGTGCAAAGCGCCATCATAGACGTGTCCGACACTTGGCGCGCTGGTGTCCACCATCAGCGAATGGGAGGTAGTCACTGAAGACAAGCCAGCTCTGTTGTAGGCCTATAGTCAGAAACATATCCTTGTTTGATCAATGCTGTATAGAAATCAAATTCTCATATTTGTATTGCCGAACACAATTTAATGGAATATCCCTCCTTTTGTGTAATTTGTGGAAAATGATTGTCATGGGATTTTAGTCGATAAGATGATATTTACATTTATCATCTAATGGAAAGTTGAATATGCACATTATATACACTTTTTTTCCGGTTTAAAAAAGAAAAATCCTAATTTTACCATATATTATGTGCAAACATGTAAAATAACATAGTATTTATTTACATTTTACCAAATTACCTTTAAATAACCAGTAATGAGAATGCATATTCAAGTACATTTATGAGAACAAGCAAGTATACAGATATTTCGTGTATCATGCTACTTTGGCTGACTAATAACTATGCAAATTAGGGAGCTCTGATCGTGTGTGACTACTATTTATAGATGCTACTATATGGAAATAG